>PVJD01004005.1:99035-147820 GCA_004026545.1 Mormoops blainvillei | reverse complement strand
CCTGCTTTTCATGACTCTGAATGTTTCTTGCCAGGCCCCTCTAGCCTGCAAAATTTCTTTTAAGAAATCAGCTGACAGTCTTATGGGAACTATGGTGTAGGTAGGTAACTGCTTTTCTCTCGCTGCTTTTAAGATTCTCTCTTCATCTTTAACCTTTGGCCTTTTAATTATGATGTTTCTTGGTGTAGGCCTCTTTGCGTCCATCTTGTTTGGGATTCTGCGTGCTTCCTGGACTTGCATGTCTATTTCCTTCACCAAATTAGGGAACTTTTCTTTCATTGTTTTCTCAAATAGACTTCCAGTTTCTTGCTCTTCCTCTTCTCCTTCTGGCACTGCCTATGATGTGAATGTTGGATCACTTGAAGTTGTCCCACAGGCTGCTTACGCTATCCTTGCTTTTTTGGATTCTTTTTTCTTCTTGTTGTGCCGATTGGTTCTTTTTTGTTTCCTCACGATCCAAATCATCAATTTGATTCTCGCCTTCATCCACTCTACTGTTGTTTCCCAGTAAATTGTTCTTTATTTCCATCAGCGTATCCTTCGTTTCTGACTGGGTCTCTTTTATCCTGCTGAGGTCCACTCTAAGTTCCTTGAGCGTCCTTATAACCGCTGTTTTGAACTCTGCATCTGAGAGATTGCTTATCTCCATTTTGTTTACCTCTTTCTCTGGAGTTCTGATCTGTTCTTTCATTTGGGCCATGTTTCTTTGTCTCCCCATTTTGCCAGCCTCCCTGTTTGTTTGTTTGTACGTATTAGGTAGAGCTGCTTTGACTCCGTGTCTTGGGAGTGTGGCCTAAAGTAGTAGGTGTCCCGTTGGGTCTAATGGCACAACCTCTCCTATCACCCAAGTTGCGTACTCGAGGTGTGCCCTGTCTGTGGGCTGAGTAAACCCTCCTCTTGTAGTTGGGCCTTGGTTGCTGTTTGCGGATCAGTGGGAAGGATTTACCCAGGCCATTCAGCTGCAAGGACTGGCCGTGACCACTGACCACCAACCTGTGCCCTCCGTGGAGGATTGGCTGTGCAGGGGCAGGGTGGTGGTGCTCCAACATAGTCTGTAGCTGTCCACTGGGTGCGTTGGCCCTGGGGTTTCCCGGGTGGTGCGGGCCAAGGTCTGACTCTACCTGTGTTTTGTGGGGGCACTCTGCCTGAGCCGTGAAGCTATCTTGAGATGGCTGCTACTTGTGTTGGACTTGGAGATTTCCCAGCGAAGCCAAGCTATGAATCTAGCCTGCTAGTTCCAGGCCTTGGGGCTCACTGAGGCCAGCTGCTTCTTGTTTGAGAGGATTTATGAAGTTGGGAAGCATGAGCCAAGACCAACCATTCATATGGAAAAGCAGTTTGGGTGGGCCCCTAAGTTGGGCAGGGTGGAGAGTCTCTGGGGATCCCCATTCGGGCCAATAAGTGTTAGCCAGGTTGATGGAATCTTAGATACAGCACCATCTGCTGGCTCTGTGAGGGGAGGGCCCAGAAAAGGACAATGGCCTTTGCTTGCTTTGATGCCAGACATCTCATCCTCCCCCTGCACACCATGTGTCTTTCAAGCTGCTACCCTGGTGCTGGAGCTCAGAGGGAGTGAGTCTGAGTTGGTAAGTCTGTGCGTGGATTCTTTCAGAGAAATTGCTTGGGGCTCCAGCAGTTTCTCCCACCAACTCAATCCCCTCTGGTTTTTGCAGCCTGAAATTGTGGAGACTTACCTTCCTGGCACTGGAACTCTGGGCTGAGGAGACTGGTGTGGGGCTGGGACTCCTCACTCCCGAGATATGTCTCCTAAATTTTTTTCTTTTTGTTTTTTAATTTTAATTTTTATGTTTATTTCGGCATTTATAGTTGTGGGGTTTTTTTTCCATATTTGATAGTAACAATTTTTTAAAGAAAAAAATTTTAAGTATATTTTATTGATTATGCTATTACAGCTGTCACAATTCTTTCTTCCCTTTATCCTCCTCAGCCCTACACCCCACCCCCCACCCTCCAGCATTACCCCCTGCCCCTTAGTTCATGTCCATGGGTCGTACATGTAATTTCTTTGGCTTCTCCATTTCCTGTATTATTCTTAACCTCCCCCTGTCTATTTTGTGCCTACCAATTATGCTTCTTATTCTCTGTACCTTCCCCCCCCATTCTCTCCCTCCCCCTCCCCACTGATAGCCCTCCTCGTGATCTCCATTTTTATGATTCTATTCCTATTCTAGTTGTTTGCTTAGTTTTTGTTTTTTAGGTTCAGTTGATAGTTGTGAGTTTGTTGTCATTTTACTGTTCCCAATTTTTGATTTTCTTTTTCTTAGATAAGTCCCCTTAACATTTCATATATTAGGGGCTTGGTAATGATGAACTGCTTTAACTTGATCTTATCTGGGAAGCACTTTATCTGCCCTTCCATTCTAAGTGGTAACTTTGCTGGATAGAATAATCTTGGATGTAGGTCCTTGCTTTTCATGACCTTGAATATTTCTTTCCAGTCCCTTCTTGCCTGTAAGGTTTCTTTTGAGAAATCAGCTACTAGACTTATGGGAACTCCTTTGTAGGTAACTCTGTCCTTTTCTCTTGCTGCTTTAAAGATTCTCTCCTATCTTTAATCTTGGGTAACTTAATTATGATGTGTCTTGGTGTGTTTCTTCTTGAATCCAGCTTCTTTGGGACTCTCTGAGCTTCCTGGATTTGCATGTCTATTTCCTTCACCAGATTGGGGAAGTTTTCCTTAATTATTTGTTCAAATAAGTTTTCGATTTCTTGCTCTTTTTCTTCTCCTTCCGGCACCCCAATGATTCAGATGTTGGAACGTTTGAAGTTATCCCAGAGGTTTCTTAGCCTCTCCCATTTTTTTAAAATTCTTGTTTCTTCATTCTGTTCTGGTTGAATGTTTATTTCTTCCTTTTTCCAAATCGTTGATTTGAGTCCTGGTTTCCTTCCCTTCACTGTTGGTTCCCTGCTTATTTTCCTTTATTTCACTTTGTATAGCCTTCATTTCTTCCTTCATTTGGTGTCCAAACTCAGTCATTTCTATGAGCACCCTGATTACCAGTGTTTTGAACTCTGCATCCGATAGGTTGGCTGTCTCCTTGTCACTTAGTTCTTTTTCTGGAGTTTTGATCTGTTCTTTCATTTAGGCGATATTTATATGACTCAGTGCAGCTGTTACGTTGTAAGGGGTGGAGCCTTAGGTATTTGTCAGGATGGAGCAACCCATTCACTGCATTGTGGTGCTGTACGTGGGAGACTGGCCTGAGAGGGAAAAATGCTGCTTGTTTGGCTCTTGCCCCACTTTCCATCACTTCCCTCGCTTTCCACGAGTAGATTGTGTCCTTTCAGGTGCTGATTCCCAGGGTGGGTGGATCTCTCCAACAGACTGTGTCCTGTGAGACTGGGATTTCTCCTGCTCCTACAACTCCTACAGGTTTTTACAGCCAGAAGTTTCGAGGCTTTAGTTTCCTGCACTGGAACTCTGGGTTGTGTGGTTTGTCTCGCTCTCCAGATTCTTCCAGCTTATCCACACATGCTTTTCCGCACATGAATGTGGTAACTCCCGTCTGCCACCACCTCATCTGCTCTGGTCCACCACCTTGCAACATGTCCTATCTGCCCCAGCTGCCCATCTCCACCCCTCCTACCAGTCTGGATGAATGTTTCTTCTTTAACTCCTTGGTTGTCAGACTTCCATGCAGTTTGCTTTTCTGGCAGTTCTGGTTGTTTTTGTTTTTAAATTGGTTGCTATCCTTCCTTTGGTTGTGCAAGGGAGCAAAGAGTTTCCCTACCTATGCCTCCATCTTGCCTGGCCCACCAGCTCTCTCTCACTGATGAATGTATAGAAGGGAGTAAGAAGGAATGTTGACGGGGTCCATGACAAAGGATCACTCCCTCCTCATTTCTTTTATCCACCAGACGTGGGTGTGGGGATGAGCCCGTTCTGCACCTGCACGCCCCTACCAGTCTGGGTGGATGTGGTGTCTTTAATTCTGTAGATGTCAGACTTCCATTCAGCTTGATTTCTGTTGGTTCTGAGCAATGGTTTTTCTATATTTTAGCTGTGGTTTTGTTGTGGTTGTGTGAGAGGTGAGCCATATCTGCCTACACCACTATCTTGACTGGAAATCTGTAATTTTTATTAGTTATATATTAGGTCCTTTAGATTGAGCCTTTACTCTTTTTTTTTTCCTTTTTTAGCTGGGGGTGGGGGATGCAGAGACAGAGAGAGAGAAACATCAGTTTGTTGTTCCACTTATTTATGCATTCATTGGTTGATTTCTTGTATTTGCCCAGACCAGGAATCAAACCTGCAACCTTGGCATTTTGGGATGACTCTCCAAACAATTGAGCTGCCCAGCCAGGATGTAAGCCTTTACTCTAACTCTTTTCCAGTCATATTTTTAATCTTTCATTATGTTTTAGGAAGTTTTGTTTACTTATCTTGTAACTCTTATAATGTTTTATTTTAGCAATCATTTTTAAGTTCTGAAATAACATTTTTATTCTTTGTTGTTTTTATATACATTTTGTTATTGTTTAGGCTACCATAGCTTCTCAAAATTCTTTAAGAATAAGAACTAATTTTCTCCAAATTTTCTTCTGTTTTCTTGATTTTTCTTTTGACCAGAGCCAGTTTTCATTGGCTTATTTTGATCTTTGTTTCCTTTTAGTGACTTTCCTTGGATGTCAGGTTGATTCATGGTTGTCCCATCACAGTCATGATTGAGGCAGTAGCAGCACTGAATGGGTAGATATATAGATTGACCTGCAGGGAAGTGAAGCTATTGTGCCAGGGGCCTTTAGAGAATGCTGCAATAGGAGGACTTTATTCTGGGGATGTTTATAGACATATAAGCTATAATATGTTTTTCTATTTTTCTGCTTCAGTTTGAGCCCTCAGAGTTGGCTGGGTGATAGGGCCCTGGCTCCAGGCCATTTTCCATGTGTGGGGATAGCTGTTTGGTATTTAGACCTTTGACTTTCGGTACCCTTTTCACTTGTACTCTGTGTGTACCTGCCATGTCCTATACTGGAACCTCTCCAGAGTCTGGAAGCTGAGCTAGCTTCTTTTGCTTTTCTTCACCTTTCAACCCTCATTTATCATTCTGCATCTTGGAATTTTTGAAATTGCTTTGCTTCCAACAGCTTCTTTCCAGTCTTATTCCCCTACTTCCATTTTGATGGAATCTCAGGAAGAAGAAGAAGAGGTAATATGCTTAGTCAATCTACTACTACATCTTTTAGTTAATTTTTTTTTATTTTTAGATTTATATCTCTTCTCTGTCCCTTGACTCTGAAGCAGTACTATAAACATTCTTGTTCTTCTAAACCAGTGATTTTCAACCTTTTTCATCTTATGACACACGTAAACTAATTACTGAAATTTTTCAGCACACCCTAAAACATATTTTTTGCTGATCTAACCAAAAAGATCAGGTGTAATTTTGATTCATTCACACCAGATAGCTGTTGTTTTGGCTGTTGTCATTCCCTTTTTTATTTGACAATCTAGGGGGAAAGAGGTCAGTGCCCCTGACCTAAATAGTCAAGTAATGCATCTTTTTAAAATTCTTGCAGCACACCAGTTGAAAATTCCTACCCTAAGCTAATCATCTAAGACATTAAATAGGAATATCTTGTTTTCAATAGATAAAAAATTCTACATAGGTTATATTTTTGTAAAAATTCAATCATCTTTATGATTTATCTCAAACACTAGCACCTTTTTAAAAGAATCACTCTTTAGTCAAAGAATTGATATATAGTGCTAGCTGGAGTAGCTCAGTGGACTGGGAGCCAGCCTGCGGACTGATAGGTTGTTCGTTCGGTTCCCTGTCAGGTCACGTGCCTGGGTTGTGGGCCAGGTTCCTGGTTGGGGGCGTGCAAGAGGCTGCTGTTCCATGTTTCTCTTGCACATCAGTGTTTCTCTCCCTCTCTTCCTCCTTCCTCCCCTCTCTAAAAATAAATAAAATATATATTTTTTTAAGAATTGATATATATTTTTTCTTGTTTATTACTTATTTTACACTTACTAGGAGAACCTGATTTAAAGATTAGCTCCCTTTTACTGCAAATAACTGCTCCTAAATTACCTTTCAACCATTTCTTAAAAACTGGATTTTTTTAAAGATATTTTTACTAAGTTTATCTGTATACATTATCACACATAATTTAATGCTACCCATTGATGAATAGTTAATCCAGTGGCCTAATGTAGAGATTAGAATCTGCCCTCTTAGAGAACATAGTACTGTATTTGAGCTCATTTGTGTTGGAACTCTGAATGGAGACTAACTTACTGGGATAGGTGCCAAGTGCATTCTGCTAAATGAATTGAGTCCAGATGACTCTTCAGAAACCGTTGTATTTGCTTTCCCACCCAGCTCCACATTCCAGGAAATGAGTTTTAGTCATTAGGAAGTATATCCACAGCTTACTTTTTCACTTACTCCAATACAATTCACAGTGGTTTCAGCAAATACTAAATGCAACTCTTGCCTCTAGAGACTCCACAATCTTACACCAACAGCCACTGTTCCTGGGCAGGTCTAACTTACCTGGCTGAGGTGCCACTTAACAACTTCCTCTCAATTCATTGAACATGGAAATGTAAACTGCCTAGCACAGACCTTATTTGCTACACAGGAAATAAATGTAAGGACTCTGATTCCTACTCATATTAAAGGGACCCCATGTGGCTTAGTGAAAAGCTAAGTTTCCAGTTAAATCACAATAAATGTAACTTGATTTCACTTAAACCTACTAATTAATAGACACGTACTTGGCTTAAAAAAGAAAATAAAACTTGCCAAATGTTGTTTTCAAACACAGTAATGCTAAATGACTAAGAATGGATGGAAACAGGTATATCAGGCAAATACTACCCAGAAGAAAACTGAGATAATAATTGTAGTATCAGACAAAATAGAATATAGGTGGAACATATTTAAAGGGATAAGAGGAACATTTAATATTGATAAAAGGAACAACATACCAAGACAAACAGCAGTCATGAATTTATGTGCACCTGGCAAACTCTTCATCTATGGGGAAAAGTTGACAAAGCCATAACCATACTGAAGACTTTAAAACATCTAACTTAGAAACTGATAGAAAAAGCAACAAGCAGTAAGAAAAATAGGATTAACAACATTAACAAACTTGATCAAATAGCCATATTGAGAGGTAACCTTGCATCCAACAAAGAATATATAATTTCCTCAAGCACATGTGGAAGAATTATAAAAACTAACCATATCTGAAACTTTAAAAGAAATATTAAAAATCTCAATATGTCACTTACATAGACTATATGTATATACTCTAACACAGTGCAGTAAAATCAGAAATCAACAATTGAGCCACCCTGACAGAGAAAGAAACATACTTGGAAATAGAAAGAAAAAGTTCTAAACAATCCTTGAGTTAAAGCAAAAATCACAAAAAAATTACACACACACAAAAAATCACACACACACACAAAAAAGCAAATAGAGATAAACAATTATGAAACCACTCTGTATCATGATTTACGAGATGCCACTCATTCAGTTCTTTGAGCCTTAGCTTTTATTAGAAAACAAAATTGACATTGAGTAAACTAAGCAGTCAATTCAAGAAGCTAGCAAAAACAACTGAGAACTAAGTGTGCTAAAAAAAAAAAAGGAAAAGGGCAAAAATTAATAGAGAAAAATAGAAATGATCAGCAAAACCAAAAGTAGTTTATTATCTGTGTAATAAAACAAATGAGCCTCTCACAGGACTTATACAGGAAACTTTAAGAGAGAATGCAACAAATGAATAAGAAACAACAAAGAAATAGCCACAGATGTAACAGAGACTTTGAAATTAAGAGAATTAAGAGGAAGAGCTACAAAAATAAAAAGAAAGAAAATGTTGATAAAAGTTTTTTAAAGAAAAAACCCTACCCAAATTTACTTAAGAAAAATTAGAAAGCCTGCATAAAGATAGTTAATCTTTATAGAAATTAAGTAGTAATCACCTTTCTTCCCAAGAATAAGTACCAAGGTCACATTAGATGAATTTTACCAAAATTTTGAAAAATACATATTCTTTTTTAATACTCACGCAAGGATTGTTTAGAGAAAGGAAGGGGGAGAGAGAAAGGAACGTTGATTGGTCGCCTCCTATGCACGCCACAACTGGGAATCAAACCCACAACCTAGGTATGTTCCCTAGCCTGACGGGGAATTGAACCTGCAACCTTTTGGTATGTGGTACAACACTCCAGCCAACTGAACCAACTGGCCAGGGCTAAAAATATATATTCTTGTCTTAACTGAACTATGCTAGTGAAAGATACCCCTTCTGAGGCTGGTATAATCTTGATCAGTGATCATCAAAATTTTCTGTAAAGGGCAATGGCTGGTATGGATCAGTGGAATGAGTGCAGGCCTGCGAACTGAAAGGTTGCTGGTTCAGTTCCTAGTCAGGGCACTTGCCTGGGCTGTGGACCAGGTCCCCAGTTGAGGGTGCACGAGATGATGTATCTCTCACACATTGAAGTTTCTCTCCTACTTTCTCCTTCCCTTCCCCTCTCTCTAAAAATAAATAAGTAAACAAATTTTTAAATTTTTTTCTGTAAAGGGTCAGATAATAAATACTTTAGATTTTAGGGTTTCCAGTCTAGATAGAAGCGTAGACACGCTTTGCCTCCGCACACAACCACGTAAAGAATTACAGCTAAACCTCAAAAACAAATATCACCCAGAACTGTCAGAAAATCAAACTGTATGGAAGTACAACAAACAAGGATTTAAAGAAGCCACATTCATCCAGACGGGTAGGAGGGGCAGAGACTTGGAGAGGCGAGGAGACAGGATGTGGTGGGGAGAGGGGGTGTCAGGGGCAACAGCTGAATGGGTGATCCCACATTCACCTGTGGTGGGTAAGAATCTGGAGGGTTACCTTGGGAGCAAACAGTCCCAGCCCCAGGCCAGACTACACGGCCCAGGGTTCCAGTGCCAGGAAGATAAATGCCCATAACTTCTGACTGTAAAAACCAGTGGGGGTTGGGGCAGTGGAAGAAACTGCCAGATCTTCAGGAGATTTTGCTTAAAGGGCCACAAGGTGTTAGAACATACACAGACCCACTCACTCTGGGATTCAGCACCACAACAACAGCTAGAACGGTACCAGTTGCATATGGGGAGTGGGCGAAGTGACTAGAAACAGGGCAAGTGCCAGGCAAACCTCCAGAAGCCAGGCAGTGGCACTGTCCTGTGCCCCTACACAGAGTGAGTGACAAAGTGGTGAAGCGGGTTGCCTCACCCTAATGATTACCTAAGGCTCTGCCCCACACAATTTACAAGTGCCTTTGCTACAACAGGCCATGCTACTAAGACAGGGAGTCAAAGCAGCTGTACCTAATACACAGAAACAAACACAGGGAGGCTACCAAATTGAGAATACAAAGAAATATGGCCCAAATGAAAGAACAAAACAAAACCCCGGAAAAAGAACTAAATGAAATGGAGATGCAGAGTTCAAAACACTGGTAATCATGATGCTCAAAGAAACCATTGAGCATGGCAACAACACAGAGAAAGAAATGAAGGTTTACACTAAGTGAAATAGAGAAAAATCTACAAGGAACCAACAGTGAAGGGGAGGAAATGAGGATTCAAATAAATAATTTGGAACATAAGGAAGAAACCAGCATTCCACCAGAACAGCAAGAAGAAACAAGAATCTTTAAAAAACAAGGAGATCCCTGGCTGGTGTGGCTCAGTGGATTGAATGCCGGCCTGAGAACCAAAGGGTCGCTGGTTCGATTCCCTAGTCAGGGTACATGCCTGGGTTGCGGGCTAGGTCCCCAGTAGGGGGCGCACAAGAGGCAACTACACATTGATGTTTCCCTCCCTCTCTTTCTCCTTCCCTTCCCCTCTTTCTAAAAATAAATAAAATCTTTAAAAAAAACAAACAAACAAGGAGAGAATAAGAAGACTTTAGAACATCTCCAAAAGGGCCACATGTGAATCATAGGCATGCCAGAAGAAGAGGGAGAGCAAGAAACTGGAAACTTATTAGAAAAAACAATTAAAGAAAACATCCCTAATTTGGCAAAGGAAATAGATATATAAGTCCAGGGAGCACAGAAAGTCCCAAACAAGTTGGACCCGAAGAGGACCACACCAAGACACATCATAATTAAAATGCCAAAGGTTAAAGAGAGAATCTTAAGAGCAGCAAGAGAAAAGCAGAGAGTTACCTACAAAGGAGTTCTCATAAGACTGTCAGCTGATTTCTCAAAAGAAACCTTGCAAGCAAGAAGGGGCTGGCAAGAAATATTCAAGGTCATGAAAAGCAAGGACCTACATCCAAGATTACTCTATTCAGCAAAGCTATCATTTAGAATGGAAGGGCAGATAAAGTGCTTCCCAGATAAGATAAAACTAAAGGAGTTCACCATCACCAAGCCATTATTACATGAACTATTAAAGGGATTTATTTAAGAAAAAGAAGATCAAAACTATGAACATTAAAGTGGTAACAAATTCACAACTATCAACAACTCTAAAAAAACAAACTAAGCAAACAAGCAGAACAGAAACAGAATCATAGATACACGGAGATCATGGAGGGTTATCAGCTGGGAGGGGGATAGGTGAGAATGAGGGGAAAGGTGCGGAGATTAAGGAGGGTAATTGGTAGGCACAAAATAGACGGGGATGTTAAGAATAGTATAGGAAATGGAGAAGCCAAAGAACTTACACACACAACCCATGGACTTGAAATGAACTAAGGAGGGGACGGGAATTGCTGGCCGGAAGGGGGATACTGGGCAGAGGGGGGAAAGGAGGAAGAATTGAGACAACTGTAAAAGCATAATCAATAAAAACATATATATAAAGTATTTTAGACTTTAGAAGCCATAATGTGTATGTCACAAATATTCATCTCTGCTGTTATAATGTAAATGCACCCTTAGATAATAATGAATAAGCATGGCAGTGTTCCAGTAAAACTTTATTTACAAAAACCAATGGCAAGACAGATTTGGCCCATGGGCCATAGTTTGCTAACCCTGATCTTCATAATTAATAGTAGAAAAGAACAATAAATTCTCACATACAAACATTGATGGGAAAATTCCACATAAAATAAAAACAAATAGAATCTAAAGCTTTCTCAAAGTATCATACAACTGGATTATCCCAAGAGTACAAGGATAGTTCAGTCTTAGAAAATATGTGTATGCAATTTACTTTATTAAGAAATTAAAATATAAAAACATTACTCAGTAAATGAAGAAAAAATATTTATTAAAATTCAATACCCATATATTGAAAAATGAAAAGAAATTTCCTAACTTGATAGGGTGTCTGATAACACCTACACAAATATAATACTTTTGAAATTTTCAAAGCATTCTCATGGTAGACAGGAAAAAGACAATTATGTTTGCTATCATGCTGCCATTTAATGTTGAGCTGCGGCTCTAGCCAGTGGAGTAAGACAAAAATAAATAAAATTATAAAGCTTCAAAGAAAGATATAAAATTGTCATTCTTTGCAGGTGGTGTGATTATTAACTTAGAAAACCTAAGGAACACAACAGAAACTAATAGAACTAGTAAGAACATTTAAAAAGGTTGTAAGAAACCAGCAACGTATCTTTAAACCAGCAGTAATAAATTAGAAAATATGTAACTTTAAAATATATATACCATTCACATTAGCAACAAAATTAAACTAAAACTAAAGTGCCTTGCTATAGATTAATAAAGTGTATGACCTTTACAATAAAACTCTGTTGAAGGTATCAAAAAAGGCCTGAGTAAATGGAGAGATATAATCTATTCTTGGATGAGAAGACTAAATATTATAAAGATAAGAGTCTTTCTCAAATTAATCAAAAAATTCAATGATTAAAAGGAACATCCCAAAGTATTTCTCGAGATTTAAAAAACTGATTTTTGAAATTTATGTGGAAGAATAAAGGTATAAAAATAGCTTCAGAGTTTTTGAAAAAGAACAGAAAAGGGTAATACATTTCTAGGTATAAAAGCTTTATTAGTTAAAACCATGCGATATTAGTACATAAATTAACAACTAGATTAGTAAAACAGAATTAATATCCATGGATCTATTCTGGAGTCTAGACCATTGGCTATTTGGGAATAAATCTCCAAATTTATTTTGGTGGACTATAGTATAAAACTCTCAAACTATTAGAAAAAATACAGGAGACAGACTTTATGCCACTGGGATAAGAATATGTTTCTTAAAAAGATGCTAAATGCACAAAAGGAAAAGGTCAGTAAAATCAGCAATGGCTTACAAAACATGTTTAGCAAAGGACATCAAAAACAAAGGTAAAAGACAAGTGCCAGATTTATAGCAAGTATTTACCACAGAGGAAATAAGATCATTAAAATCGTCAACAAATAGGAAATACTGATAAAGTGTATGAAATTCTGAGAAGAAATCTGAATGTTCATTAAAAGTAGGAAAAAGCATACAGTTTTAGTATAAAAATAATGCAATATAATTTTACACGCATTATAAATGACCTGATATAAAAAGGCTGACCACAAACATCAAATATGAAAGAGGAACAAGAGTGATAAAAACTTGTACACTGCCTGTGTACTTGGAGAATATATCAGTTATCATTATGTAACAAACCGTCCTAAAACTGGGTGGTTTAAAATATTAAGTATTGATGATTTGCTCACAAGCCCATGAGTCAGCTTCTGTGTCAGCTGGACTGCTCAGCTGTTTGCAGCCAGCTCTGGGTCAAGTAGGAAACTGCTGCCCTTTCACAGTTTGGAGGTTAGCTGGCTGTAGGGTGCTTTGTAATATCCTCAGCTGAGACAGATCTTCCATCCTTTAGGAGACGAGCTCATGGGGCATTGGCAGAGTTCCAAGAGAAAAAGTGGAAACTGTAAGGCCTCTTGAGGCCAAGGCTTGGATCTGGTACACCATCTTTCTGCATTCTGTTGGCCAGAGCAAGGTACAAGGCCAGCCTAGTACAGGAGTGGGTAAAGATTCTATCTCTTGATAGGAAGACCTATAAAATTACATTTCAAAGGATAGGATGGATATAGGGAGAGAGAGCGAATTGCAGCCTTTGCTGCAGTTGATCTGCTGCAGGGAGCAACTTAATATGTGGGGAAATCAGAGGTGTTTTTACCCTGTGATTCAGAAATTTCACTTTTGGAAGAGATATAAAACTCCCACACATGGTAGATAATAAGAATACCTACGAGGGAGTTTTTATGGCTTGGTCGCTTTTTTTTTTTTTTTAAATAATAGCAGGACTAAATGTCTACCAAAAAGTAAATGGATTAACAAGTTGTGGTACATTTTTAAAATAGATTACTGTCCAACAATTAAAATGAAATAATTAGAACTACATGTATCAATATAGCTGAAACTCGGAAACATGGTATTTGCGGAAGTTGCAGAAGTTATAATCTTTTTTTTTAATTGAGTAGAGAAATGTACAGAAAATACTATGTACTGTTAATAGTGGATATATATCTAAGTTGTAAAAGTATAAAAACATACAAGAGAGTGATAAAACACCAAATTCATGTGAGTAGTTACCTTTGGCAGGGGGTGAGGAGTGCAGAAGGGGCTTCAGTTGTACCAATAGTTTTATTTCTTTAAAACAAAAAAAGAGAGACAAAATTATGCATTACTAGTTGACAAAGCTGGCTAGCAGTGACCTGAATGTTTATTATTTTTTTTACTGTCTTAAAAAAATGTTTAAAGATTTTTTTCATTTATTTTTAGAGGGGAGGGGAGGAAAAAAGAAAGGGAGAGAGACATCTGTATTTGAGAGAAAGATCAATCAGTTGCCTTTCACATGCCCCCAGCCGGGGACCTGGCCTGCAACCCAGGCATGTGCCCTGACTGGGAATTGAACTGGTGACCCTTCAGTTTGTGGGACAATACCCTACCCACTGAGCAACACAACTCAGAGCTATCTTCTTTACTTTTTAATGTTTGAAATATTTCATTTAAAAAACAACCCTGAGAAGGGATTTCACTGGCCTTAAATGGAAAGTTATATGCTTTGAAGACCATTGTTTTTGTTTGTGGGTTTCCTCATATACATACTTGGATTGGAGTTGCTCCCCTGAGCTCATTTTGGGTCTGGGCTTATCACTTTAATAAAGGAAACTTTTATATTAGAGCTCCCTTGAATGTGCAGAATTTTTGTTTGGGATAACCAGTCTTCTCACAGAGCTACCTTTTAAATCAAGAGAAGTAGCAGGAAGCTTTCCCATCCAAGTACCAGAATAGCCAACTAAATGTGGCTTCAACAGTACCAGTTAATTTTCTCATGTAAGAAGATAGAGGTTGGTGATTATCTCATTTCTTCAGCAGCTTGGCAGTGTCAGGATTTGGCTTAGCTTCTCATGGATTCTCCTGGCCTTCCCTTTATGATCACAAGATGACTGTAGCAGCTCCAAGTTTCAGGTCCCCACATGACAAGCAAGGAGGTGTAGGGTTTCTTTTTGTGCAGTGCTTTTTATCATGGTGGGAAATCTTTTTCCCAGAAGCCCCTGAGAGACATCGTCTCAAGAGCCATTTATCCAGAACTGGGTCACACACCGCACCCCTGAACCCAACACTGCAGAGGGAAACAGAATTTCCTGTGCCCTAACTCTCACCTGACAGTATCTGGATCATCCCTGTAGCAAGGTTTGGGAAGAGGGAATGCCTGTGGGCTAGACAACCATCAGTGTCTGCCAAAATGTCTACCTTAGAATGAAAAATTGGTTTCAGAAGACGATGACTCACTTTGTACCCATCCATATAAAACAACAAAGCAAGGGTTCTTTGTGGTAGATCATTTTAGCGGCAGGCTCAGTGGCCCATCTACAAAAGTACCCCTGCCCAAGTCTCAGATACATACGGGGAGGGGAGGGGAGGGGGCGGGGGCGGGGGCGGGGTGGGTGGCCTTAACTACTAGAGGGAAAGATGGGGTAGTCTCCTCGATTGGTCCAGCTCTTTGCAGATAAATACTTCCAATCTCAGTAAAATACCCTAAAAGGAAAAAATACATTTGAATTTTTTTTCTTTTTAAAAAGGAGGCAGTTGCTCAGATTATTTTTGTTAACTGGGCCTAAAGTGCTAGAATATTATATATTTTGAAGTTCAAGGAAGCACCCACCTACACATGGTTGAATAATAAAGGCCAATAGATAGTTTAGTTGGATTTCTTACTAAAAAGAAACTAGTAGCTAAGATGGACTTTTAAGTAAAGTCTTCTTCTCTGGATTAAGGGCTTTTGACATATAGATTGAAATTATAACTGCTTTCAAATGATTTTGAGAAAAACAGGTTCATACCAGCACCCTGACTGGACCACCTTCAGATAGCTTGAATCAAATCTTATCCCCAATGACTGAGTAAAATATCTGTCAGATGGGACCCTGACACCTACCCTAACCTACATGTAAGGGTCATGTGAGAGATAAAAATAACTGTCCAGTTGCTTGTAGCAGCATTTGAGGGGGCTGAGATGAAAGACTGGAAAATTATGGAAAATTAAAATGGTTACAGTGAACCCTGTGTTGGGGGACCTTCGCCTATGAAGAATCTTTGTCTTTTTCAGCACTATGACTTTAAAGAATTGAAATCCTCTTTTCCGTTCCTAAGAAACTGCTGAATCTCAATTTTAAAAGCTGGTGGATATGGGAACATTTCTTTGCTTTTTACCATGGAATCATAGGGAGGATCACCTTAGGTAGAATTCTCACAAGTAGATCCCCTAAACTAAATGTTAATAGAAACTTGAGGGGAAAAAAAGACAAAACTGTTGTTAGTTTCTATAATTCAAAGATTAATGAGAAGTGAAAATAAATACCACTGAAATTTTAGTATTCAGTTGGCAGCATTATTTGAATTACAGTAGATTTTAAAAGAATGTATTTCATAAAGGAAAATACCTTTATATTTGTCTCAGCTGCATCCAACACAGTAAACTCAGGTTATATGTTGGTACTGAATGTAGAAATCATTGTTAAATAAAAGTTTTAAATCATAATGAATTGTCATAGTATGAAGTTGATTTGTGCCCTTAAAATTTGAAGACCATTTTCTAAACTTTTGATTTTTAAAAATTTTTTTATTGATTATGCTATTACAATTGTCCCAATTTTTCCCCCTTCGCCCACCTCCACCCAGCACCCCTCATTCCCTCCAGCGATCCCCCTCCTTTGTTCATGTCCGTGGGTCATGCATATAAGTTCTATGGCAACTCCATTTCTTATACTTGCTCCTAACATCCCCCTGCCTATTCTGTAACTACCAGTTTGTACTTCCTAATCCCTTCACCATTTCCTCCATTCTCCCAGACTTCCCTTCCCACTGGTCCCAGTGTTCTCCATATCCGTGATTCTGTTTCTGTTCTGCTTGTTTGCTTAGTTTTTTAGAGCCAATCATTGATAGTTATGTATTTATTGTCTTTTTTAATGTCCCCAGTTCTTTGTTTTTTTTTAAGATTTTATTTATTTTTTAGAGATATGGTAAGGGAGGGAGAAAGAGAAGGAGAAGAACCATCAATGTGTGAGAGAAACATTGATTGGATGCCTCTTGCATGCCCCCATCCAGGGACTTGGCCCACTGCCGAGGCATGTGTCCTAACCAGGAATTGAACCAGCAACTTTTCAGGCCAATACTCCACCCACTGAGCCGCGCCAACCAGGGATAATATTCATAGTTTTGATCTTTTTCATAGTAAGTCCCTTTAACATTTTGTGTAATAATGGCTTGGTAATGGTAAACTCCTTAGATTTACTTTGTCTTGGAAGCACTTTATCTGCCCTTCCATTCTAAGTGATAGCTTTGCTGGGTAGAGTGATCTAGGTTTCAGGTCCTTACTTTTCATAGCTTTGAATACTTCTTGCCAGTCCCTTCTTGCCTGCAAAGTTTCTTTTGAGAAATCAGCTGATAGTTTTATGGGAACTCCTTTGTAGATAACTCTGTTTTTCTCTTGCTGCTTTTAAGATTTTCTCTTTAGAACATAATCAACAAAACAAGTGAGCAAAATAGTACCAGAGACATGGAAATGAAGAACAAACTGATAGTGACCAGAGGGGTCTGGGGAGGGAAATAACAGGAGTGAAGAGGAAAGGTCAAGTCAAGGAACATGTTTGAAGGTCCCATGGACAAAGACAAAGGCAGGGGAAGAGTTGAATGTGGGAGTTGGGGGGTGAGTAGGGCAGAGGAGAATAATAGGGGGAAAATGGGGACAACTGTAATTGAACAATAAAAAAATCAAAAAATAAAGATTCTCTCTTTATCTTTAAACTTTGGCATTTTAATTACGATGTGCCTTAGAGTGGACCCCTTTGCATCCATCTTGTTTGGGACTCTCTGTGCTTCCTGGACTTGTATGTCTTTTTCCTTCACCAAGTAAGGGGAGTTTTCTTTTATTATTTTTTCAAGTAGGTTTCCTGTTTCTTACTCTTGCTTTTCTCCTGGCACCCCTATGATGCAAATACCGTTATGCTTGAAGTTGTCCCAGAGCCTACTTACACTATCGTCAATTTTTGGGATTCTTTTTTTCCCTTTTTATTTTTTTTTCTTCTTACTGTACCACTTGGATACCTTTTCTTCCTTATGTTCTAAATCATTGATTTCATTCTCCACTTCTTCCACTCTACTGATAATTCCGTGTAAATCATCCTTTATTTCACTTAGTGTTGTCTTCATTCCTGATTGGATCATCTTTATGCTGTTGAAGTACCCACTGAGTTCCTTGAGCTCCCTTATAACCGGTGTTTTGAATTCTGCAACTGAAAGATTGCTTATCTCCATTTTGTCATTCTTTCATTTGGGCCATGTTTCTTTGCTCATTTTGGCAGCCTCCCTGTATCTGTTTCTATGTGTTAGATAGAGCTTCTTTGACTCCGCGTGTTCATAGCATAGCCTAATGTAGTAGGTGTCCTGTAGAGTCCAGTGGCACAGCCTCCCCTATCACCTAAGCTGTATACTTGAGGTGCACCCTTCATGTGAGCTGAGTACTCCCTCCTCTTGTAGATGAGTCTTGATTGCTGTCAACAGGTCAATGGTATGGATTTACCAGACAGCTGGTAGAACTAGCTGTGACCCCTGGCCAGCAACCACATCCCCCCATGGCTTGTGGACGTGGTTGGGTGGTGCTCCAATGTGGTCTATAACTGCCTGCTGGGAGTACAGGCTCTGGGCTTTCCTGGATGATGCAGGCCAAGGTCAGCCTCCACCTATGTTCTGTCTGGGGCCCCTTGGTGTAAGCTATAAAGCAATCTGCAGATGACTGCTGCTAGTGCTGGGCCACTCAACGAGAGGTATGGGGTCTGGGCTCAGTTGTTGCTTATTTGAGTGGTTTTAGGAAGGTCTGAAGCCCTTCATATGGAAAAGCCACTGTTACCAGCTTGAGTGGACCCATAGTTCGGATAAGGCAGACCCTTAGTTAATCATCAGGGCAGGGCTTACCGTATGAGCCAGGTTGATGGAGACTCATATGGTGCTGCCACACTGTGGCTGTGTGTGAGGGAAGGCTCAGAGAAGGTACAGTGGCCTCTGTCTGCAGTTCTATCTGGAAGGAAACTTTTGCCCAGCTTTTGCCCTGATACCAGACACTTCAGTTCGTCCCCATATGCCACTGGTGCCCTTCAAGGTGCCGCACCACTGCAGGAGCCCAGAGGGAGTGCATCTGAGTAAATCCTTGTGCAAGGGGTGGCGGGGAGGGGGCACCAAGGAGAGACGCCTGAGAATCCCGAAGTTTCTCCCACCAACACCACCCCCACTGGTTTTTACAGCCAGAAGTGGGGACTTATCTTCCTGGCACTGGAATCCTGAGCCGGGTGGTCTGATGTGGGACTGGGATCCTTGGCTCCCCAGATATCCCTCCCCATTTTTATCCACCACACATGGATGTGGAACCAGTCCATTCCACCTCCCCCTGCCCCTGTATCTCCTACCCATGTGGATGAATGTGATTTCTTTAATTCCTTAGTTGTCAGACTTCCATACAGCTTGATTTTCTGACAATTCTGAGTGATATTTATTCTGTAGTTTATCTGTAATTTTGCTGTGGTTGTGCAAGAACGTGAACATTCATCTACATACCTCCATCTTGCCTGAAGTATTGATTTTTTTTTTTTAATGAAAAAATATTTGACAGTAACTGCTGCTAAAGAGAACTCAGTCTCCACTTTGCAGAAGGGAAAAGTGAATGACAGCCTCTATGAATCTTTCCTTATCCCCACCCCAACCCTGACAGCTCCACTCACAGACCCTGTCAGTGCAGACCTGTGGCAAAGGCACAGGTGACACATATGAGTGCGTTTGGGCTGCCTGGGATCAGAGGACGGAACTGGCTTTCCAGCCCAGGCTGGCCCGCCAGCTTGTACAACTTGTTCAGGCTGCTTCACTGGTTAATTCATGAATTAACAGTCTAGCTGGTCTTATCTGGCTGTGGAGTACAGTTTTTTCTAAAACTATGGAGAAGCAATATAAATAAGAAAAAAAATAGATATTTCCATTGAAGTAAACCAAAAGCCACATGGGGACAAGAATGGGTAGAAGAATAGGAAAAGACGCAGGCACACTAGGGGTCTTGCTCTTGTGGAACTTCTGTTCTCGCGTATGCATCGCTGCATATCCAGCACCTACGAGCGTGCTCTGTCTGGCTCACATTAGGCATTAAGTATGTATTGTTCAATGAATGAGTAAATGAATGAAGTAATTCATGGCCTTGGTTTTCTGTTCTGTTTGGCCTGCTTTGCAGTGGGGAAGGAGCCTGGGAGGAGCCAAGAGGAATTCTCGCTCTCCGCTGCACTCCCAGCTCCTCTCAGTAGCACACAGGAAACACTGGTTTGACCCCCACCAAACTTGTGCCTCTTGTTTTTCTTTTTTCTTTTTAATTTAATTTTACTTTATTTTAAATATTTTATTTATTTATTTTTAGAGAGACAGGAAGGAAGGGAGAAAGAGAGGGAGAGAAACATCAATTGGTTGCCTCTCGCATGCTCCCAATTGAGCACCTGGCCCAAAACCCAGGCATGTGCCCTGACCGGGAATCAAACCACTGACCTTTCTGTTTGAAGGCCAGCATTCACTCCACTGAGCCACACCAGCCAGGACATGTGTCTTGTTTTTCATTTCTATTTTATTAACTACCCAGAAGATTCAGAATAAGACAACAATATAAACTATCAGTGTATTAATTTTTTTTTCCCCACTTTTCAGGCTGGAGTAAAAGGGACATTGGGAAGATTAGTTGGAGTTTTTGAGGTAAGTCTGTTAAAATCTTTGCACATATGGTATCATATTTATAACCACATATATCTTTGTCTTAGTCCATTCAAGATGCTGTAACAAAATATTACACATTGGATGGCTTATAAATAATAGAAATTGATTTTTCACAGTTCTGGAGGCTGAAAGTTCAAGATCAAGGCACCAGCAGATTCAGGGTCTGGTTGAGGACCTTCTTCCTGGTCTGTTGACTGCTGTTTCTCTCTGTGTCCTCACAAGGCGGAAAAGGGAAGGTTGTTCTCTAGGTCTCAGTTGTAAGGGCACTGATTTCGTTGATGAGGGTCAACCTCCCTAACTTAATCACCCCCCAAAGACCACCTCCTAATGCCATCACATTGAGGATTAGGATATCAACATATGAATTTGGGGGGGACATAAATATTCAGTCCATTGAAGCCTTTGTCTCCTCCAGACAGCCAGAGTATTACTTGTAAGTATTACTTATCCCATCTCTACCTCACTTCCTTTCCTCCTCTAAAATATGAGGAGGGATAGATATCCTATTTTGCCATTTTTAATGCGCACTTTTTGCCCAAATTTTTGAGGAAAAATACGGGTGCGCATTATACGTGGGTATCATCATCCCATGTATAATGTGCGCCAAAACGTGGGTGCGCATTATACACGGCAGAATGTGGGTGCAGATAGGAAAGAAAGAGAAAAAAGAGAGAAACAAGGAAATGGGCTGGGGTAGAGATTTGGAGGAAGGTAGAAGGAAGTGAGAAGTTAGGGAATAAAGGTGAGCCAGGTTAGTAGGGCAAAGGAGGATGTGGGAGATAATTGGCTGGCTTGCATTGATGAGGCCCCACCCATCCAGTCTCTTCTCTTTCTGGGCCCAGCTAGTTAAATTTACTTGGTGCTTTTTTCTTGAAAGGTCATGAACTTTCTGCTCACAGCTTTTCCATGAAGTTGCACTCAGGGAAAGGGGAAAGAAAAAGGAGAATAAAGCCTTGGCTTTAGGAACCTGGCCAAAGAGCTTACCCTCAGATGCAAGCGTAGCGTGTTTCAAATAGGACATCTGGTGCTATTTCATGTTTGACTGTAGGACGGTAAAAGTAATAGGAGTCCTATGTCTAAGCTCTCTGTACATACGTGTGAGAGTACCCTTCATTAAGCCATCTCAGCTCTGTAAGGAATAACTCTTCCTCTGTCTTTGTCTCTTTGCCCTCAGAACCAGGAGAGGAAGCACAGAACGTATGTCTATGTGCTCATTGTCACGGAGGTGCTGGAAGACTGGGAAGACTCAGTTAACATTGGTAAGTCATTCCAGATGGCCTCCAAAGAGCTTGCCACAGCACAGGTTGTTACTCAGAACTAGAAACAGGAGCCTGATGAGAAGAGAAATTATAGGAGGATACGTTTAATAAAACAAGCATGTCCATTTTTGAACTTGTGAAAATATCTTGAAATGTTTAAAATAAAACTGAAGTTGGATACCTGGTCAACAAATAGAAGCATGGCCTGTGAAAAATAGGAAATGTTTCTAAAATCAGATTGGATCCTCCTCCACAATGCCAGGCCTACTGCTGGCCACAGAGCCCGGGTAAGAGCAGGACCTTGGCTGTTCCTCGTGATGCTTATTCTTACTGTCAGAGAAAACTGTTGGTTTGGTGGTGTGAGCCCCTCTCCAGAGTCATTTCATAGATGCAGAGTAGTGGGAGTAGTTTCCAGTTTTATTCATATTGCCCTTCAGGTCACCCAACTTTCTTCTAAAGAGCCATTTTCTTTGATCTCTGAGATTACTATTGGATATATTTCTTTTGAACTAAAAACTAAAGTGATTTAATGGTCGGTTCATGGTTTAATCTCTTGCCTCTGAATAAAAATATTTTCTAGAAAAGTATAATATTAATTTAATATCTGTTTTAAATTGGCAAACAAATAAGACACTTGCCAAAACCTCTCTGTATATGCTTTGCCATCAGGCCCCTTACACTGCTGCTTTGGGCATTTCATAGCCCTTGAGCTTTTCATGTCTTTGTGTCTGGTAAGATGTAATATGCTCCAGTAAAGGGGGGGAAGTATTAAAAGTAGACCCCTTGACAGCTGGTGCTGGGCCTCAAAGGGAGACAGAGATGAGTGTGGCATGTCCCTGCCCTCAGATCACGCAGTCGGGCAGGAGTCATACACCTGGAATAGGAATTTTTAAGGTACCATTGCTCTATAGCCTTTCACCTATACTCCTGCCTCTGACAATTGACCCTGATGAAATAATCTAAAATATGAGGAATGGCAAGCCAAGGAAGCTGGGGAAGGCCCCAGGGCCCAGGAGCACAGGAGGAAACCGGCCACTGTGGTTCTGTCTGGAGGGCAGTGTCATGCGATAAGCATTTCAGTTTTCAGATTTCTTGCATAATTTCTGCATTAGGCATTCATACAGTATTTGAAGCACATAAAATGTGCTTGTTTTACTCTTAAAAGAAAATAAATAAAACGTATTTATAATACATGTTTTAAAAACATTGACAACCATTACTTTCATGTTTCCTTCTACATTTTCTCAAAAGTTAGATGATTAGAAACCTTTCTTTGCTTCCCTGGTCTCCTTATTTCTTTTTCTGTGTGCCTCCACAGGAAGGAAGAGGGAGTGGTTTAAGATAGAGGACGCCATCAAAATGCTGCAGTACCACAAACCCGTGCAGGCCTCGTATTTTGAGACATTGAGGCAAGGCTACTCCGCCAACAACGGCACCCCAGTCGTGGCCACCACCTACTCGGTTTCTGCTCAGAGCTCCATGTCGGGCATCAGATGACTGAAGACCTAGAAGAGGATGGAAATTGGAAACTAGACTGAAGTGCAGACCTTCCCTCTCACCCTTGCTCTTCTCACCTCTCCTCACAGACCTCCTCTCAAATAAGGCATGACAGCAGCAGAGAAAGCGTTCATTGAAGGTGTTGCTATTTGGTGTTAAATGATGGGGCTTTCTTCTCTTTTATTGAGGGGGGATGTAATTTGTAAGTACTTTTGTGCATGATCTGTCCCTACCTATTCACACCCCTACATTCTCTAAAAATAGGCAAACAGCCTTCCTCTACCTTGGATTCTGAAGTATTCCTGTCTGTCTCATTCTAGCCCTGGCCAGGCTTTTTTCTTTGATTTTTAATTTTTTTTTTTTATTATTAAAAGATACCAATATGAGATGAAACCTTTCAAGAATTTGTTCTATAATGTGCTGTTCAGTCCAGTAGGTTGGTTCCTTTCACTGCAAGATACATTTATCTACACATTATATACTAGGCATATAATATGTAAATAAATGACTTTTAGAAGAGGAATTTAAATTTTTCAAGGTTTTGTTTTTTAAATTTGAGGCATTTGTGAAACAGCCTCACAATTTATGCTTTCCTTTTGATGCTAGCAACTAGATGCACTCCCAGTCATGACTGCAGTCATGTGGGGATGGGAGGAGTGCGGCCGCCGTCACAGCGCCCAGCACTCGTGCCCTTCTCTTCTCACAGCTGTGTTTCCATGCCAAGAAAGATCCAGGAAGAAACCTATTTTCTTTTTTATTACCAAGCCAGGAGCAAATGGCCTCAGCTCAGATCCAGAGAAACGATAGAAATTGAATTCTTCCCTACATGTCAACAATAGGGATTTTAACTGGGTTTTGGGGATTACTTTCTAAAAAACTGGAGCACTGAGCACTGTTCCTATCCTACTGGTTTGGAATTTTTTCCATAACGTTACGTACTGCCGATAGTGGCCTCTCTCCTTGTGCGTACATGCCTTACTGCTTGCCGAACTGGATATTCGTCTTTGTGCGCTGAAGTGGCCAACTGTCCTCGGCAATGCAGCTGTGCAGTCCTGTCCCCATCGTGGGTAGCCATGTTAGTTCCTGACAAGTACACGGGAGGAAAATCCAAGTGTTTGTCTTTGTAATGTTACAACACTTGTAAGTGCACAGTGAGCATGTTCAGAAATATGGACTGTGTCGCCCACTGGGGTGTGAAAGGCTTATCTTCTGCTGAGAAACGATATGGCAGAATGCTGAATCATTTACTAGAACAGCTGCGTGATGCACTGGCTCCCTGCAGACCATCTTGTTGGATGTTGATACAGGTCTTGTTCTGGCTTTGTTTGCCACTTCTGTTGTTTAGTTGGGAAGTAAGGGTTTTCAAATTGAGGGGGTGGGGGGCGGCACTGATCAGTCCCTGGCTTGGGACGGGAGCTAGTCGCTATATTCTTAGTGGCTTCTCCTTTGTCAAAACAGCCAAGATGTGAAATTAGAATCGTAGTTCTCATTATTTAAAAATTCTAATAAATACTCAAACTTTGAAAAGCTTTTGCTCTTCCCTCCCACTAAAAGAATGTATATATCTGGTCAGCTTGTGTCATTTAGTTTTCAGCATTTTGGGGGACATCAGTTGGCGAATTTAAAATTTTCTATATTCTCAGTTGCATCTTCTCTCCCAGTTTTAAACACAGAACCAAAAGGCGGTGCCCATAGTTTCCTTAGCTTACCGTCTTGCCTCTGGGAAAGGAATTCATTCTATCTCCAAGTCAGGGTCCTGCTGGACAGAAACAGCACCGTGGGATTTGAGTCTGAATGCCAACTCACTGGTCATGTGTCCTACTTAAAAACACAGTGCTGCTGTTGCCTGATTCAGAGCATCTGAGGTTATGTTCAAATACATAAAGGGGAAAATAAAATAAGGTCAGCTAAGCCCTAAGTGGAATCCCAAAAGCACATTCTTCCAAATACATTCTACCGTTATGATGTGGATTTAAAGTGCTTTACAGGAAAACAGCACTCCTGGAAAGGGAACTGTAGTGTTAATAGTAATTGTGCACTTTTTTAATGATCTGAAGATGTCTTTACTGGGCTGGTGTAACAATATACTACCCTACCAAGTCCACTTTGGATTGTTGTTGGTGTCTGTGGGTCAGGAAAATGAACCGTGCCAAGAAGTATTTTTCCGTAACATGAATGGATCCTATTAACGCAGTTTAACTGAAGAGATTTTGCTGATGCCTTCTTGACTTACAAAAGGAGGCTTTGTCCAGCTGGTGATGTTTTCTGTTGCACTAGGACTCTGATGAGCAGAGATTGGAGTTTTCCCCTCCCAGGCACCATAAACACCATGGCCGCCTTTACTAACATGTAGTCACGGCCCTTTCGTGATAGATTAGTTAGACTTGGTGCAACTAACTTTATATCTCCCCAGAGAAAGTGAGGAGAAACAAAAGAAAGCACAAAAATTACCCTACTTGCAAGATTATTTTATATTATTTTATTTATGTATTTTTAGACATAGGGGAAGGGAAAGAGAAAGGAGGGGAGAAACATCAATGCGTGGTTGCCTGTCATGTGCCCTCTACGAGGGACGTGACCCGCACCCAGGCACGTGCCCGGACTGGGAATCGAGCTGGCGACCCTTTAGTTCTCAAGCCAGTGCTCAATCCACTGAGCCACACCAGCCAGAGCGCAAAATAATTTTATTGACATCGATTTGCCATTAGTTTTACAAGTACTCACCTTATTCAAGCTTGAGCGAAATAGGTTTCTGTGTCCAGGGCAGATATCAAGTCTCTTTCTCACACTGAATTTGCATCTTCTAGACTGGTTGTCACTGGAGAGTATCCATCAGCTTCTGCCATCCTCAGGATAAAGATAGCAATGGATTTTTTTAATTAAAATTTGTTTTTAGTTTTAAATTGCAGCCATTGGGTAAACACAAGTGTGACCTTGCCGTCTTTTTGAAACAGGACTCTTTCTGTGTGTGGGGGTGGGGTGGGGGGGGTGTTGCCACCTTCAGGAGTCAGTTATATATATATATATATTTTTTTTGTAGCCTTCCAGAACAGTGCAGCCCATCAAACAGGAGTCTTAATTTTTCTCATAGCAAACATAACAGGATGAACACATTAAGAATTGACAGTGCTTTGTTTTTACAAGCACCTGCTGCCCAGTCTGCCCTGCCTAGAGAGGGTTCCCTCACTGCTCAGTCTGAGCTGAGGCCAGCTGGAGGGATCAAAGGGTATGGGGCTGTCACCTCCTCTGAGGCTGTGGCTGGATCTCCATCCGCCCTCTGCATTGCATCGTGCAGCACTGTGCAAACTGTGCCTCGGGGAGAGGAAGCCACTACCCTCTGAGAGTGTTTTGCAGCCGTTTTGTAAATGTGTTGCTACATTGTCAAATTCCTTTGTGGCAAAAAAATATTTTCTGTTTTGATGTTAGCGATCAGCACATGTGAATTCTCCTAGACTTGCTTAGAAGAAAAAAGTTACCTTTTGTTTTTAGAAGAAAGAAGTTCCACACAGGACACCTTCCTCATTCTCCTTTGCCTTTCTCTTTTCCACATACAGTGCTGATTGGAGGCCCCCGAACCTCTGTAACCAGAGGATTGATGGGTCTTCTGTGGGACCCTGGTGTGCGTTTCACATGTTGTACTTTTCTTATTTACCATTTCCACTTAGTGCTATAGTAACCCTTTTGTTGGTCCCACCACCTGATCTTTTTCTTTTTTAAACAGCTTAGCCTGAGCCACATTGTTTTAGTTTACAGAAAGGATTTAATAATCACAATGTGATTTTTGCCACAACTGTAATTTTTAATATTTCTGAAGTGTTCCGTAAGCCTGTCCTAGTTGAGAGTAGATTTAGAATTAAAAGAAATACCTGGGGAATTTATTACAGTGGGATGGGTTTTTGCTTTAAGAGAAATGAGGGTTAGCTATAGTTGACAATATAGCTTCATCCTAGTCCCATGTGCATTTCAGAAAATAATCCACATTTTTACAAAAAAAAAAAAGAAGAAGAAGAAAAAAGACATACAGGACAGAAATCTGCAGTTCGAGGGCGAGGAGAATATTCAGTAGTGATTGAATAGTGCAAATACTTTTCTGGTTCTTACTCTTGAAGATAAGAGGTCAGACCTAAGGCTATGCAGATCATATGCCCAATGGAGACAACAGGCATTTCTTGTGAGCCCTGCTGGTCTGGAACCTCTTTCCCCAGGGCTGTGGGAGACTGCTGACTGTGCAGCTCTCCTACTGGTGGCCTCCCTCTCTGCAGCAAGGCTTCACCTCACTTGGAGCAGCCAGGAGTCAGTCTTGCACTCAGAGGTGAGCCTTGCAGCACAGACCTCTCACCCTTTGGAAGAGCTGTGTTCTCCATGTCAGGTTAGATGTCACCTAAAACAGTGAGACGTTTGAGATTGTCAGGTAAATTTTAAGTTGGGAAACATCAACTGAAGCCCATAAAAGATACTGTTGTCTGTGCATCGGGCTGACTCAAGATCACTGCGGGTCCTGGAACCCCATGGATTTTAGGAACACTTCCTTCCACTCCTGCATTCACATTTTGACCACATTCTTGCAGTAGCTGATAGCCTTTCAGGGATATGAGAGGCCTAATTAGGACATCTGGGAAAATGATACCTCTTGCCTTTAGATTAATCAAATAATTTGTCCTCCAAGTCCCCTTAAATATTAATAAAAGAGAAGGAAATAATCTGATTTGGTGTTGATTTGGACAGGGTCCTGGAGCTGAGGCTAGTCACATGGTTTTGTGTATCTCTGCATTGTGAAGTTTTCTAAATAAAGAGGCATGTCCCTTTCTTAAAGCTTTGTTCATCGTGATGATTTGGTGAGCTTGAACTTGTCTTAGAAAATAAGACTGTCTACGGCAAGGGAGCTCAAAGGGAAACCAGTTAACTCAGAAGCCAGCACACCAGGAAGGACTCTGCTAAAGAAGAAAGTAAGATTGTTCTACGAAAGGCGGAAGGCCATTGCTTCTGTTCCTCCAGCAGTCAGTCGTTTAATTCATTACCTTTGGTTTACATTCCCAGTTCTGAACCTGGAACAAGGGCCTCCAAAACACCAAATGAGGCATTTAAAACCCTGGAGATCAGCTTTAAAAGGCCCAAAAACTGCAACCTTGTCATTCTCCAGCTTTGTCACCCCCGTTGCAGCCAGTCCAGACATGAAGATTTTATTAATCGTTGAGCTGAGGAACATAAATACTGGTTCTGGTACAATAACCAACCAGATTGCTTACCCTCTGCGGTCATTACCTGCAGGGTATACCTTTCAGAGAACATCTCGACAGTACAATAAAATCACTCTTCTGGGAATGAGGTTCCTTTTAGATCAAAATCTTAAATCTTTGGAACTCCTTAGGAAAAAAGCAAAGTGCCTCAATCCCAGTGCTGGGCCTTGAGGCCATACTCCCCTCTCTGTCATGTGGGGTGCAGCAGCTTACCTGCAGGAAAACTATTTTTCCAGTGAGATTGCCTGTAAACCTTATAGTAGTACTGATATAAGCCTGTTTTTCTGAGCTCACTTTTGTGCTGAATTGCCATGTTCACCTAAAGCTGCAACAGATCCCTGTAAGTGTCTGTCCTGTTGAAAAAAAGCTTTTCAGGTTCACTAATACATGACCAGAGAAGACATTAGTTTTAGTTACTTGATTCCAGCAGCATAATAGCTACGACTTATGCCAAGGCAGGTCAAGGCTCATTATGGAGACACCCAGGAACCAGGAAGGTGGGTCTGCTCCACACAGAGCCTCCACCCGGGGCATAGCTGGTCAGGTCTTGGCGAGCTTCCAAATCCTGTAGGGACAGGAGGACTTTGAGGGCCGAGCAGGCAGCATGTGTTCCCCCCGAGAGCAGGAAGGAGTCCCAAAGGAAATGGCAGGCATCCGAGCTACGGCGTGTAGGCGCAGCCCTGCCCCTCTCCCTTCCCACAAGGCCATGAGCATTTCTGCTCAGAACCCCAAAGGGACTCCCCTCCAAAATCAGATTAGCTTTAGGTGTTTTGTTGAGCCCAAGAACCTCACCCTTTCCCTTCCACCCCTGGATGGACATTCGTGAATGTGTGGCCCAGGGCCCAGCGGCGTAGTGTTGCGTTTAGTAGTCAAACAATTAGTTAACTCTGTTGTGAAAGAAATGCAGCATGTGGTACAATTTTGTAAATGTCAGGTCTGTGTTTATTATTTCGTGGTTTGAAACTTTCAATCTGGTTTATAATCAAAGGTTGGTGGTTAGGTAAAATTTCAGTCAGTGGTACATCTGTCTTAAGAAAAATAGCTACCAGTTTGCCAGGTGTTTAAGGAAGCCAGGAGCATTTGAGGATGTTGGGAACTGTTGTAAAGCAAGTGTCTCTAGCCCACCCAGATGTGTTATTCCTCAGAGAGGAAGTGGAAGCCCATTAGTAGCATCATCATACTTGCTTTTGCCAGCCCAGCCTTTATTTCAAGGACCTGGTCTCCTATCCCATCCAACGAACTTGGTAGGGGACGGGCTCTGAGGAATAGGTGAGCCCTGTCCTGCTGGCTCAGCCACAGGGTGTGGTCTTCAAAGAGCCTAAGGTTCATTTAAGGTGTTTCCTCAATGCAATCACCTCATCTACCATCAGCATCAGAAAGGTCAAAATGGGCCTTCCAGTTCTCAGGCAAACTAGGTGTATGCTTCCTCCCTGTCACAAGTGTATCGCCCGGATGCAGTTCCCCTTTGGCCAAGTTCAACAGGTGTTTCCAGGGAACCCTTTGGATTCAGGCAAAGTAGCCAGGATATACTTTGAGTGTAACTTTTTCCAAAGGACTGAAGTCTTTCTCCCTTCCCCCTAGTGCTCATCCATTTTAGCAGAGGCTAAAATGGCCAAATCTAGTAATGTCTCCAGAACTGAGACAGAGAACCAGGGGCCCATGTACCCAGGGACCAGTCCCCTGGGGATCACAAAGGCTCAATCTAGACTGTCTGATGCCACCAGAACTCTGCTACTGTTCCCTTACCTCAGGGCCACTCAGAAAAGCAAACAGCCTACCATTGTTTGGTCACCTAGTCCCTTGGCCATTCTGCAGAGCGAGTGTATGAATCACCCGTTCAGGCAGTGTGCTTCATGTTTGTAGAAAGGACAGAAAGCGGACCAACCAACAGGCTCATTACTCACATCGCTGGAGAGACCGGCAGAAATAACCCCGAATGAGCTAAACAGAACTGGGGAATCCAAGGAATGGCGCTTGTATAGGAGGAGGGGTTGGTTATGGTCCTTTAACCACTTGGGCCTACTGCTGCGTTATGAAATGGGTTTGTCATCATGCTTGCTGTACCCCAATCCGAATGCACTCCAGGACTTAAATTCCAGCCCATGGATGAATGACCTTGTTTTCCATTTCCTTTGTTTCCAAACAATCTTGCTTAGTTTTGCATGGAAAATCAGGTTTTCCCTCCTGCCCACTTGGGCTACCTGCCCAGACCTGGCCTCTTCCCCAGTGTCTTTGCAGCACTCCTAAGGAAGACCTTCACTGTGCCCATAGGAGCCGAGAGGAGTGGAATTTGGTCCAGAGAAAGTGGAAGGAAACTAAGTTTTCCTGTTTCCTTTTCTCAAGTAGGGTGTTCTCAGGCCTTCCTTCACACCTCTTTCCTGTGAGTACAGTTGGCTTGCAGAAGAGGGCTGAAAAGCAAGGGGAACTGGGTCCAGCCCCCAGGTTTGGGTCCAAGACAGGTGCACCATGGATGGGAGTCCCACTTCCCCCTTTTAACAACAGGCCAGCCGCATGTAACCATTCCCCTCTACTCAAGTGTCCGCTTATGCGGTACCGTTAACAGAGGGCACACAAATCCCCAGAGAGCTTTGGTGGTGCCCCTAAAAGTCCACCACCCCCACATCCCACTCCCTTTTGTACAAATGCTTAAACCTGTGAGTGTACTATTCCTCCCTTTGTGTTTATCAGTTTCCTTCCATTTGAGCTGTGTGGGAGGGAAGGGCATCAGAATTGTAGGATGTAATCTTGTGCCAACCAATAAAAACCAGTATTTCACACACATCCCTGCTTAGTGTCTGGCCTCTTCTTTCCAGAGGTTTTCCTTGAGTCCTTGATTTTATTCCCTCTCTCCTGGGTTTTTGGGGAGTTGCCCCAGAGGTCATCTGTGGCCTCATGGACAATTTGCTGTTCAGGGAATTCAGGTGAGGGATGGATTGGAGAGCCCAGGGGCAGGCTGGCAGTGCCAATGCTGAGGGGATAGACGTGAGCCACATCTGAGGTAACAAAAGCACAGCCAGAGGTGGCTTCCCTATGTGGAAGCAGGTGGCTTCCCTCTGTGGAAGCAGGCGGCTTCCGTGCTGGAGTCAAGAGGGCTGGGGTGGTATGTTGAAGACTGTAGTGGTCGGACTTGCAGCAAAGGAAAACAGGCAAGGCGCTTTCAGTGTGACAGCAACATTAAGTGAACCAGGACCCCTCGGTCCAAAGACAACTGTAGAGTATTCAAGCTGTAATGAGAAATAAAGCACGGTGAGACTGAATTACAGAAGACCACGAAAACCAGGCCAGGGAGTTTGGCTTCGTACAGGTGAAGCCTTCCTTTTTTAAAAATTTGATTGTTTTTGTTTTTTTAGAGAGAGAGAAACATCTATTGTTCCACTTATTTATGCATTCATTGATTGATTCTTTTTATGTGCCCTGAATGTGGATGGAACCGCAAACACTGCGTCAGGACAACACTGTAACCAACTGAGCTACCTGGCCAGGGCCAGATGAAGCTTTCTTGAACAAGGCAGTCATGGACTATTAGCCATGTCTGAGGAGGAGGCAGCTGGAAGAGGCTGGAGAGGACCAGTCTGGAAGCTTGTGACAGCCATACATGAAGCAGTGTGGACTCAGGAGTGGACCTGGGGAGGCCAACAGAAGCAAGAACAAGCAGCATATCACCATCAGATAAACGTGTCCATCCACTGAGGCAGGCTGGCCTATCTGGGACTCTGGTGGCATGGCTGTTTTGTAAACCCACAAACCGGACATGGTCTGTGTATCCGGAGGTCAGTAGTAGGATGACAGTCACACGAACCTAACTCTTGAAGACTGGGATATGAGAATCTGTGTGTCTGGATGACACCTGGCTCGTTTATATGATGGTAAATTGTCGAGCCAAGTTACCTGGTTAGTGCACCGGCTGTCTGTGTGGGTAGCTGAAAATAGGCAGGAAGTTGGTTACTGTACAGTAATAGCCTGATGATTTCATTCCACCACAGGGCAGACTCCCTACCAGCTGGTCACGGTACTCTTTTCTCCATAAAATTCTGATTCTGTAGGCCTCCTTTGCCCATCCTATGATGATCACCCCTCCTTCCTCTATCAAAGGATTCTTTCTTTTGCCAGATTTAGTGTGCCTAATAAGACTATGAACTTATGAATGTTGATGCAAGTAATATACTCAAGAAGCCACCAAATAGCCGCCTCTACTTGAGATCTGGGGTTCCAGAAACTCTCCATTCACCTGTGTCAGATCATGACAGACCATTCTACAGATGGCCCCTTGCCTTTACTACATTCACAGAGGGTAAATGCAAACTGGGACTATCTTGCTGCAGTCCAGTCTCCCAGGAGCATGCAAGACTTGTGGTTGGAGAGAGAACTCTAAAGAGGCTCCAAAACTTCAAGCATGGGTGATGAGAGAAAACCCAGAGAATCCCACTGCAGCCCTGACACCACTGGAACCAGGACCAGGAACAGTGTGCCACAACATGTACTGCATTTTCTATGCCCTTCATTATGCTGGACGGCAGCTCTGATCATCCAAGCCAGACTGAATCAGCAGGATTCCTGTTCATCCCCGAGTCGGGCTGGCTCCTATCCTCTCCAGAGGCCTGATAATCATGCCCAAGAAAGCCTGATGTTTAAACCATGGACTTGTCTGCCTTCTAGTTGCAGACACATTTGGGGTGTGAAAGGTTTATTTTATCTCCTTGGTTTTGTGACACCCAGCTAGCATTTCAGCATCTGAGGATGCAGCCATGAAGCTCGATGTTCTATGTCCTGAATACAGCAGTGTGCTAAACCCAGGACACTCAGCCTCACGGAGGGAGCTGCTTGGGTGACACATGACATGGAATAGGAGAGATGACAGCCCAGAGAGGTAAACCATTGGAGGTGGGCTGAGAAGGGACGATGGAGAGAGCTCATGCAGGAGGACTGTGGAAGGATGGGATAGAGTAAGGGATTCAGAAAAGGGAGGAACAACAGTCATTTGCCAAGAGTCCACTTGCTAAAATTAAAAAAAAAAAAAAAAAAGCTGCTCACCTTTTTGTGAGCATTGGAATTAGAGCAGAGTTCAGGTCTCAGCTTAGCTGTCGATAAGCTCTGTGATCTTGGGCAAGTTACTATCCTCATTCCCTCCTGTTCAGTAGCGGAGAAATCCACTCTGCAGCATTGTGAGTTTTAAGCAAAGAAGTGTATGTGATACCAAGGTTGGTGTGAGATCATTAAATGGTGGCTATGCATGAACATCTGTTTGGGAAATGCCAAGTGCTGTGTTAATTCACTAAATAAGAAAACAGTCAACAGACACAAATAATCACAATGCAAAGTGACAGGTGCAATAAAAAGAAGGCTGAGGGACCACCCAAGGATTCATGAGGGATGAAGGAATTCTCGCCTAAGGGGGCCAGCATGTGCAAGGGCAAGGCGCTGTGCTCGGGAAGCAGTGAGTTTGCTGGCACTAGAACACAACAGCAAGAGTGGGCAGGGAGGAGGGAGAGGCAGGAGGTGGCATGGGAAAGGTCAGCTGAGGTCAGGTGGTTTGGCAGGCTGCGTGATCTTTACTCTGCATGACTGGGAAGCCAACACGGTTTTAAGCACAGCATGACTGCATCTGGGCATTTGGAGAAGATGATACTGTCTACTGAGTGCTCTTTGAGTTCCAGGCCTTAATACCAGGCAGCGTGTCACTGCTTTACATATAGTCTTTGCAGTCCTGTAATGCACCGGACCTCTGATCCTCACCATCGTGTGGTCAAGAAATGGTGGCTTAGAAAAGCAAACCACTTTTTAAAGGTATTGGGAGAACTAATTTTAAAAATCATAGGGTGAAGCACCAAGAATGTCTAAGACAATTTTGAAAACTACAAGGAAAAACAAAAGACTGAAAGGGGAGTCCTGTTAGACTTAATATGAAGATACAGCAACTAAAGCAATGTGATAAATGGGACTAGCTAGATAGGAAGAGAAATAAATTAGTAAATAGAACAGGGGACCAAGAACCAGACCTATGCATATGTGGGAATATGGTAAGAACCAGAGGAAACGAGCCCCTGAGTGCAGTTAAGGATGGGTTCTTCAGTAAATGGTGTAGAAACAACTGACTGGCCAAATGGAAAAAAGTAAAATCAGATCCCTGCCTCACACCATACATGAAAGTAAATTCAGCTATGTGTAAAATGAATCATAAAACTTTTAGAAGAAAATATAGAAGTAATATATCCTAGGTCACGTAGGTTAAAAATGGAAAAACTGTAATCAAACCTAAATGGCCTGATGCCAGAACCCGCCCTCTTGCCCACTCGGTGTTACTCTCTCCTGGTCACTTTAGGGTGTAAGATGGACCAGAGTAAGCAGAAACTAAAGGTAGGGGGCTGGTGAGTGAACACTGGATTTGCATCTGGTCCCCAAACACCTCACATGAGGGGTTGCTGTGGAGGCAGAGGGAGGGACTTCCTCATGGTATCACCATCACTCAGTCAACAGGTTGGGCACTGATGGTGTACCAACACACTGCCAAGTGTCCGTGTAAGAGCTACTATCAGGAACTCAACAAACATTTATTGAGGTGTATGGGCATGACACTGGGGAAGGTGTAAAGAGGATAAAAATAAGGCAGCAGCAGTGAATCATGGCATGGTAGGGCTGGAAGGATTTTAAGGATTATCTAATCTGATTCTCTCATTTTACAGATCGGGAAATAGAAATAGTGAAAAGGACTTCACCAATGCTCTAGTTTGAAATCTTGAGCAAAGAATACAGATCTCTGGCCGTCCTGCAAAACAGCCAGCTCCTCTGTCTGATGGCATGAAATGGTTCTTTAAATGGTTATCCTGCTCTGGCCACCAAACAATCCAGCCAGCGCCAGCTCCAACCCCATATCCATCACTTCACCACTCATTTATCATTCTTCACTCCATCTTTCTCGTCCGCACATTCTTCCCTTGCAGCCTCCCTTCATAATCTCAACCCTGAATTCATCCATCCTTTCCCACCCTCTCCTATACTAGAGCTGAGCCTGCCCAGAGGAAACCATTGCTGTGGGGTCACCATAGGTTCATGCCTTCCCTCCACTGACCCTCCAGTGCCACCTGTCAACGGTCAATGACTGCCACATTGACCAGTCCAAAGGCCGCTTGTCTTATCTGACTTAATTGACCCTCCCCTCCTCCCATGGTGACCCTGGCAACACTTCAGGCTCTCTTCCTACCCACAGCTTTCAGAGTCAAGTTCCAGCTCCTTAGATTAGTACCAGGTATCTTTTTGTGATCTGCCCTCCTGCCCGCCCGCTCACCTCTGCAGCCTCACTTCCTGCTGTGTGCCTTGGCCTCGGAGAACTTTGTGCAAGGTTTCCAAAAGCATCATCACCATTCCCTGCTTCACAACTCCCACGCGCAGTGCCCTCCTTTGAGAAAGGGCTCCAAGATTGTTCCCTAGGCGGCGCTGTGTTGCACCTTCTGAAGGCAGGAAGAATCTTTGTTCTTGGTATCCAGCTACGTGGTTCAGAGCAGGTACCTAGGAAATGTGGCTTGGAGGAAGCAAAGCGCCAGATGGCATTTTGGGAATGTCCATAGCACAGGAATGCCACCTAGTGTCACCCTGTCCTCTCAACAGCCGCCCCCCACAACACCCCTCTGCTTTACCCAAACAGGAAGCAAACGAGCAGAAAGCCCTCAGGGCTCTGGAGAGGGAGGGGTTTGAGCAGGGGCTGGGGGAGGGGAAAGGTAGGGAGCGCAGAGGTTCTACCGTTCAGGGTACGGGTGCCTGGCTCCCACCTGACCAATCAGAACAGAGTGATGGAAGCGTGAGTTCTGAGGCCCCTCCCCCAGCTTTCTCTTTCTGCTCTGAGTTTGGGGGTGAAGTTGAGGGAAATTTGTTTTACTTGGGGAGAACTTGATACGAGGAAGTTGAGTGGACCAGTTATAACAGCTACCGTCTGACTAGTGCTTTCCAGTTCACAGTCCTCTGCCATCAGTTCACACGATTCCTTGAACACACCTACTGCCTGTATAGGGCCTGGGGCCTGACCTTCACATCTACCCTGAGAGGCAGATACTTTGATCCCCATCTCATGGCTGAGGGAGCTGAAGCCTGGAGGAGCCTGGAGGACACGGGGAAAAGAGCTTGGATGTGGATCAGGAAGCAAACACGTTGCAAGTCAGGCCTCTGGTGGTGTCGGGGCTGGCCAGTAAAAAGTTCCCTCAGGCCACCCCTTCCCTCTGATCCATCCTAAGGACCCACTTAGCCCCTCCTCACTTACTCCTTTGGGATATGCGGGCCCAGCGGGGGTCACCTCGTGGGTCCTCACCTACTGGTCTTGGCCCTGCCCCGCTTTGGAAGGAGGGTAAGCCTCCTGTATGGAAGGGGACCTGGAGTGGAACCACCATGGCAGAACCTGGACAGCGGAGAGGCTGGGGGCTGGGTGCGGAGTGGCCCTGCTCCTGGTGCTCCTTGCAGTACCTCCCATGACCCTGAGACAGAGGGAGCCCCAAAACAGCAGCCTCACCTCCTCAGGCTGCCAGGGACGCCACGGGGGCAGCGGCGGGAACTGTGAGTCCCTCTCCGCCTGGACCCCGCCGCTGACTTTTATCACAGAACGGCGTGGGGGCGGAGGCTGACCCGGCGCCACTGGCCAGTGTTTCCTTAGAAGCTCTTCCTCGACTCCTCCCTCCTTCTGGAGGGCACCCCCTTCTCTGCCCTCCCAAAAGGTGGAAGAGGATGCGCTTCTAGAAGAACAGCTAATGCAGCCATGACGGTGAGAAAGCAGTCGGGCCGCAGGCATGCAGATCACCAAATAGCTTCACAAAAACAAGTGAGCGGGTGTAAGGAAAGTCCTGGAAGGAAACGACGTTTTGAATTTGGGATTATGAAGAACTTTGTTGTTTCTTTGTGATTTTACGTATTTTCCAACTCTCTTTTTTTCAGGTAGCTTTCTTTTCTTTTTTAATCCTCACCTGAAGATAGGTTTATTGATTTGAGAGAGAGAAAAAAAATCAGTGTAAGAGAGATACACTGATAGCTTTCCTCCGTATACTCCCGGATGGAACCTACAGCCTAGGTGTAAGCCCTGACTAGGGAATCAAACCTGCAACCTTCTGGTGTGCGGGATGACTGCGTCACTCGGCCAGGGCTTTTTTTTAGAGAAAGAGACGTTGATTTGTCCCACTTGTTCATGCATCCATCGGCTGGATCTCCTGCATACACCCATACCAAGGACGGAACCCACACCTTGGCACATCAGGAGGACACACCAACCAACCGAGCTACCCTGCCAGGGCCTATTTTCCAACTCTTGATAGTAATTTGTTTTTACAATCAGAAAGGAAAGAGTTTCTTACATTTTTGGAGCATTTTATTATTTACCCAGTATTTATCCCATATAAATGCTGTCTTTCAATCAACAATTATCTTATTTAAAAGATGGATATTATTAGTAACATTCTGGAATTTCCAAGTTACTGAGTTACCTGAATCCACAAGAGTAGTGAGTAGTGAGAGCAGGGCACCTGGGGCCAGCCTGGCAAGGTTGAGCCCAGGCAGCATGACGGTGGCCAAAAAGATTCTGCTACAGTCTTGGTTCCTCCTTTGTGTGTCTTCCCCTTCCAATCTCGGGGCACTGGCCCATGGACTCGGCCTGTCAATAACTATATTAACTCATTTATAAAATAAATATGCAGTGATCGCCTACCGGGTGCTCCATTATTTTTAAAGGTATCCTTTATATTCATCATCATATTTTTAAAGGTTTATTGAGATATAATTAACATACAATAAGTTATACATATTTAAAGTGTACAATTGGATACGTTTTGACATGCATTCATATGAAATCATCACAAACAAGGGGATGGACCTGTCCATCACCCACAGATTTTCTTTGTGCCTCTTTGTGATCCCTCTCTCCTGACCCTCATGCCTCCATCCCCAAGCAATCGCTAATATGCTTTCTGTTATCATAGTTTGCATCTTCTAGGGTTTTATGTAAATAGAATCATACATCATATATGTTATAAATTTTGTGTATGTTGAAAGGTATAGACTCAAGTTGATAATTTTGGCTTATAGATATCCAGTTCTAGTAATATTTGCTGAAAAGGCTGTCCTTCTCTTTTTAGTTTGCTGAGTGTTTTTATCATGAAAGGGTGTTGAATTTTTGTCAGATGCTTTTCTCCATCTATGGAGATGATCGTGTGGTTTTCTTTGTCCTATTAGTGTGCTGTATGTATGACTTTGATTTCCCTATGCTGAAACAGCTTTGTATTCCTAGGATAAATCCCATTTGGCCATAGTGTATAATCCTTTTTAATGTACCATTGGATGTGGTTTACTGGTATCTTGTTGAGGATTTTTGTATCTATATTCATAAGGAATATTGGTCTATAGTTTTCTTACAGAATCTTCCTCTGGCTTTGGTATCAAGAGAATGCTGGCCTCATGGAATGTGATAGAAAGTGTTCTCCTCCTCCCCCTCCTCCTCCTCCTTCTTCGAAGAGCTAGAATAGGGTCGATGCTAATTCCTCTTTAAATGTTTGGTAGATTTGGCTAGTAAAGCCATCTAGTCCTGGACTTTACTTTCTTGGGAGGGTTTTTTTTATTACTGGTCCAATCTTCTTACTTATCATAAGTTTGTTAAGGGTTTCTGTTTCTTCCTGAGTCAGTTTTGAAATTTTGCATTTTTTAGGAATTTGTCCATTTCATCCATATTCTCTCATTGGCATATACTTATTCATGGCGTTCTCTTATAATCCTTTTAATTTCTGTAAAGTCAGTAGTAATGTACCAGCTTTCATTTGTGATTTTAGTTATTTGCATCTTCTATTTTCTTAGGCAGTCTAACTGCCTAAGTTAACTGCCTAAAGTTTTATCAATTTTGTTATCTTTTCAAAGAACCAACTTTTAGTTTTGTTGATTATCTCTATTGTTTGGGGGTTTTTCCCGCTCTATTTCATCTATCTGTTCTCTAATTTAAAAAAAAATTAAATATATTTTATTGATTATGCTATTACAGTTGCTCCATTTTCTTTCTCCCCTTTATTCTCCCCCCTCCCTGCATCCCCTCCTCCCACCAGCACCCCCCGTCCCCTTAGTCATGTCCATGGGTCGTACAAATAAGTTCTTTGGCTTCTCCATTTCCTATACTATTCTTAGCCTTCCCTTGTCTATGTTGTACCTCCCATTTAAACTTTTTATTCCCTCTACCTTTCCCCCTATTCTCATCCCTTCCCTTCCCTCTCCCCGCTGACAATCCTCCATGTGATCTCCATTTCTGTGATTCTGTTCCTGTACTAGTTGTTGGTAAGTTTGTTTTTGTTTTTGTTTGTTTTTTTAGGTTCAGTTGTTGATAGTTTTGAGTTTGTCGTCATTTTACTGTTCATAGTTTTGATCATCTTCTTTCTCTTAGATAAGTCCCTTTAACATTTCATATTAAAAAGGCTTGGTGATGATGAATTCCTTTAACTTGACCTTATCTGGGAAGCACTTTATCTGCCCTTCCATTCTAAATGGTAGCTTTGCTGGATAGAGTAATCTTGGACGTAGGTCCCTGCCTTTTATGACCTTGAATACTTCTTCCCAGCCTCTTGCCTGTAAGGCTTCTTTTAAGGAATCAGCTGACAGTCTTATGGGAACTCCTTTGCAGATAACTATCTCCTTTTCTCTTGCTATTTTTTTTAAAGATTTTATTTATTTTATTTTTAGACAGGAAGGGAGAGAGAAATTGAAAACTTACTTGAAAAAATAATGAAGGAGAACTTCCCCAATTTGGCAAAGGAAATAGATTTCCAGGAAGTCCAGGAAGCTAAGTGTATCTACCCATGTCTCCATCCTAGCTGGACTGTTCTCCACCTTTTTTAAAGAGTAAATACTTGGCTATTTTTTAAAGAGAGGAAGAGAAACATCAATATGTGATTGCCTCCCACACATCCCCTACTGGGGACCTGGACCGCAACCCAGGCATGTGCCCTGACTGGGAATCAAACTGGCAACCCTTCGATTCACAGGCTGACACTCAATCCACTGAGCTACACCAGCCATGGCTCCTGCTGCTTTTAAGATTCTCTCCTTATCTTTAATCTTGGGTAATGTAATTATGATGTGCCTTAGTATGTGCTTCCTTGGGTCCAGCTTCCTTGGGACTCTCTGAGCTTCCTGGATTTCCTGGAAATCTATTTCCTTCGCCAGATTGGGGAAGTTCTCCTTCATTATTTTTTTCAAATAAGTTTTTAATTTCTTGCTCTTCCTCTTCTCCCTCTGGCACCCCTATGATTAAGATGTTGGAACATTTAAAGTTGTCCCGGAAGTTTCTAAGCCTCTCCTCATTTTCTTGAATTCTTGTTTCTTCATGCTGTTCTGGTTGAATGTTTATTTCTTCCTTCTGCTCCAAATCGTTGATTTGAGTCCCGGTTTCCTTCCCTTCACTGTTGGTTCCCTATATATTTTTCTTTATTTCACTTTGCATAGCGTTCGCTTTTTCCTCTACTTTGCAACCATACTCAACCATTTCTGTGACCATCCTGATTTCCAGTGCTTTGAACTGTGCATCTGATAGGCTGGCTATCTCTTTATCTCTTAGTTCTATTTTCAGAACTTTGATCTGTTCTTTCATTTGGGCCATATTTTTTTGTTTTCGTGAGGCTGTTAGGTTGTAAGGGGTAGAGCCTTAGGTATTCGACAGGGTGGGGGAACCCGCTTCACTGCATTGTGGCGTTGTATGGGGAGGAGGGGTCAGAGAGGGAGCAATGCCACTCGCTCAGCTCTCAGCCAGCTTTCCGTCACTTCCTCCATCTCCCACCACCGCAACCCCCACAGGTTTTTACAGCCAGAGGTTTTGAGCCTTTCTTTTCCTGCGCTGGAACCCTGGGTTGCATGGTCTCTCTCACTCCCCAGTTGTTCCTCCCAGTTTATCTGCCCACAAATGTGGGACCACCCAGTCTGCCAGCCACTGCCTTGCTGTGTGTCCTCTCCACCCCAGCTGCCTGTCTCCGCCCCTCCTACCAGTATGAATAAATGTTTCTTCTTTAACTTCTTGGTTGCTGGACTTCCATACAGTTCAATTTTCTGGCAGTTCTGGTTATTTTCTTGCTTTTAAATTTGTTGTTGTCCTTTTGTTGTATGAGGAGGTTAAGTGTATCTACCTATGCCTCCATTTTGGCTGGACTGTTCTCTCGTTTTTTTTAAAGAGTAAATACTTGGCTGTTTTTTTAAAGATTTTATTCATTTTTAGAGAGAAGGGAAGGGAGTGAGAAAGAAAGGGAGAGAAACATCAATGTGTGAGAGAGATATCAATCCATTGCCTCTCACACGCCCCCAGCTAGAGACCTGGCCCACAACACAGCCATGTGCCCTGACCGTGAACAAACTGGCAACCTTTTGGATCACAGGCCAGCACTCAGTCCCCTGAGGCACACCAGCCAGGGCCGTTCTCTAGTCTTTATTATTTCCTTCCTTCTACTGGTTTTGGGCTTAGTTTGTTCGTTTTTTTTCTAGTCCCTTGAAGTGTAAAATTGGGTTGTTGATTTGAGATCTATAAATTTCCCTCCGAGTACTGTTTTAACCACATCCCATAAGTTTTGGTATGTCTTCATACATTTCATTTGTCTTAAAATATTTTCTAATTTCCCTATTAGTGGGTTCTTTTTCAACCCATTGGTTTTTCAAGAATGTATTGTTTACTTTTTACATATTTGCTAATTTTCTAGTTTTCCTTCTGGTTTTGGTTTTCTAGCTTCATTCTGCTGTGGGCAGAGAAGATACTTTGTATTGTTTCAATCCTTTAAAATATATTGAGAATTCTTTTATGGCCCAGCGCCTATATTAATAAGAGATAGTAACCTGTAGCTTTTTCTTTTGTGTCTTTGTCTGGCTTTGGTGACAGGGCAATGCTGAGTTAAAATGAGATAGTAAGTATTCCTTCCTTTTCAGTTTTTCAGAAGAGTTTGAGAAGGACTGGTATTAATTCTCCTTTAGATGTTTGGTAAAATTCACCAGTGAATCCATCTGGTCCTGGGCTTTTCTTTGTTTTTTAATTTAATAAGGTTTGTTTTGTGGCCTAATATATATGTTATCTGTCCTGGAGAGTGTCCCGTGTGTGCTTGAAAACAATATATATTCTGTTGTTGGGAAGAGTGCTCTGTTTTTCTGTTAGGTCTAGTTGGTTTATAGTATTTTAAAGTATTCTGTTTCCTTATTGATATTCTATACAGGATATTCTATCCATTATTGAAAGTAAGGTATTAAAGCCCCCAACTATTATAGTAGAACTGTCTCTTTATCCCTGCAATTCTTTCAACATTTGCTTCATATATTTTGGGCTCTGTTTGGTGTACATATAATTGTAATAACTTCTTCATGAATTGACCCTTTTTTCAATATAAAACGTCCTCCTTGGTCTCTTGTAACAGTTTCTGACTTAAAATCTATTATGTCTGATATTAGGATAGCCATTCTGGTTCTCTTTTGGCTACTTTGTATATGGAATATCTTTTCCATCCTTTCACTTTCAACTAACATGTGTCTTTGGGTCTAAAGTGGGTCTCTTGCAAGCAGCATATACTTGGATCTTTTTAAAGTTTTACAATTTTAACCATTTTAAGTGTACAGTTCAGTGGCATTCACTACATTGTTGTATAATCATCGCCACCACTATCCATCTCCAAAACTTTTTTCATCTTCCCAAACTAAAACTCCATACTCATTAAACAATAATTCTTCATTCCTCCTCACCCCCAGCCCCTGGCAACTACCATTTTTACTGTCTGTCTCTATGAATTTGACTACTGTAGGTACATCATGTAAGTAAAATCATATAGTATTTGCCAGTCTGTGACTGATTTATTTCTCTTGGCTTAATGTCTTCAAGGTGATTCCATGTTGTAGATGTAGATGTGTCAAAATTGTATTCCTTTTCAAGGCTAAGTAATATTCCATTGTACATACATATCATATTTTGTTATCCATTTATCTGTTGACGGGCACTTGGTTGTGTCCACTGTTTGACTACTGTGCATAATGCTACTATGAACATGAGTGTACAAAAATATAGGTCCAAATCTCTGTTTTTAATTCTTTTGGGTATATACCCAGAAGTGGAATTGCTGGATCATATGGTAATTCTTAATTCTTTGAGGAACCACCATACTGTTTTCTATAATGGCTGCACCATTATATATTCCCACCAGTAGTGCACAAGAATTCCAGCTTCTCTCAGGGATATCCATCCTTTTGGCATCTGCACCATACTGGAAGAAGAGTTGTCTTGGGCCACACATTAAAATACATTGTGGCACATAATCACAAAAAAATATCATAATGTTTTAAGTAAATTTACAATTTTGTGTTAGGACTCATTCATAGCCATCCTGGGTCACGTATGGCCCATGGGCTGGACACCTCTGCCCTGTCTACATCCTCACCAACATTTACTACTTTCTGTTTTGTTTCATTTTAAATAATAGCCATCCAAATGTATGTGAAATGGAATCTCATTGTAGTTTTGATTTGCATATCCCCAATGATTAGTCATGTTGAGCATCTTTTCATGTGTTCATTGACCATTTGTGTATCTTCTTTGGAGAAATGTCTATTCAAGTCCTATTATATCATTATTAAATACATTCTGCCAACCTCTGTAAAACCACCATTTTACGTGTGTGGTAAAATACACATAAAATTTACTCTTTTAGCCATTTTAAATAAACAACTCAGTGGCCTTAAATAAATTCATAATGTTGTGCATCCATCACCAATCTTTTAATTGGTGAGTTTAACCCATTTACATTTAAAGTGATTACTGACAGTGAAAGACTTACTTTTGCCAGAGTGCTGTTTTCCATGTAATATCTTTTTTGTTCCTCAATTTTTACAATACTGCCTTCTTTTATGTCTGTCTTTTATTATAGTGCACCATTTTCATTTCCTCTTCATTTCCTAATTGTTTCCTAAGTGAGTACCATGCATGAAGGCCAGAAACCAGTTGGATGATATATTTAAAGTGCCAACAGGAAAAGCAAAAAAACAAAAAAACTTGGCAGCCAATAATTGCATATCCAGAAATACTATCCTTCAAAATTAGTAAGTTAAGACATTCCCAGATAAACAAAAACTAATGGAATTTGTTGCTAGTAAAATGTACAGACTCCCTTCAGACTAAAACAAAAAGGTACTAGGTGAAAACTCAAAGACACAGAAAGAAGTAAAAAAGATCACTGGTAGACTTCCAGCCAAGATGGAGGCATGGGTAGATACGCCCTGCTTCCTCACACCACCAAAAGAAAGATAAAAAACAATTTAAAAACAAAAAAGCAACCAGAACTGCCAGAAAATCAAACTGTATGGAAGTCCAACAACCAAGGAGTTAAAGAAGAAACATTCATCCAGACTGGTAGGAGGCTGGAGTCGGGAGGCTGGGGCAGAGAGGACATATGACAAGGCAGCAGCTGGCAGACCATGCAGTCCCATATTCACATGTGAATATGCCAGGCAGAACTGGGGAACGAGACAGGCCACACAACCCAGGATTCCAATGCAGGGAAATAAAGCCTCAAAACCTCTGGTTGCAAAAACCTATGAAGGTTGCAGCAGCTGGAGAAACTCCCAGTCTCACAGGAGAGTCTGTTGGAGAGATCCACAGGGTCCTAGAATGTACACAAGTCTACCCACCTGGGAATCAGCACCTAAAAGGACACAACCCACTAGTGGAAATGGGGGGAAGTGATGGACAGTGGGGCAAGAGCCGAACAAGCAGGCAAGCAGCATTGTTCCCGCTCTGGCTCCTCCCCCACATATAGTGCCACAGTGCAGCAAAATGGGTTGCCCCACCATGGCGAATACCTAAGGCTCCACCCCTTACAGGGTAACAGTTCTGCTGAGACAAAGAAATATGGCCCAAATTAAAGAACAGATCAAAACTCCAGAAAAAAAACTAAGCAAGGAGGAGATAGCCAACCTATCAGATGCAGAGTTCAAAACACTGGTAATCAGGATGCTCATAGAAATGATTGAGTATGGTCTCAAAGGACAAAATTAAGGTTATACAAAGTTAGATAAAGGAAAACATACAGGAAACCAACGATGAAAGAAAGGAAACTGGACTCAAATCAACAATCTGGGAAAAAAGGAAGAAATAAACATCCAATTGGAACAGAATGAAGAAACAAGAATTCAAAAAAAATTAGGAGAAGCTGAGGAACCTCCAGGACAACTTTAAATGTTCCAACATCCAAATCACAGGGGTGCCAGAAGGAGAAGAGGAAAAGCAAGAAACTGAAAACTCACTTGAAAAAATAATGAAGGAGAGCTTCCCCAGTCTGGTGAATGAAATAGACTTCCAGGAATCCCAGGAAGCTCAGAGTCCCAAAGAAATTGGACTCAAGGAGGAACACACCAAGGCACATCATAATTAAATTGCCCAAGAGTAAAGATAAGGAGAGAATCTTAAAAGCAGCAAGAGAAAAGGAGACAGTTATAAGCAGGGGAGTTCCCATAAGACTATCAGCTGATTTCTCAAAAGAAACCTTACAGGCAAGAAGGGGCTAGAAAGAGGTATTCAAAGTCATGAAAGACATAAGACCTACATCTAAGATTACTCTGTCCAGCAAAACTATCATCTAGAGTGGAAGGGCAGATAAAATGCTTCCCAGATAAAGTAAAGTTAGAGAGTTCACCATCACCAAGCCCTTATTATATGAAACGTTAAAGAGATTTATCTGAGAAAAAGAAGATCAAAACTATGAACAGTAAAATGACAACAAACTCACAACTATCAATGACTGAACCTAAAAAACAAAAAACAAAAACAAACTAAGCAAACAACTAGAAGAGGAACAGAATCACAGAAATGGAGATCACATGGAGGGTTATCAGCGGGGAGGGGGAGGGGAAGGAGGAGAATGGGGAAAAAGGTACAGGGAATAAGATGCATAAATGGTAGGAACGAAATAGGGGGAGGTTAAGAATAATATGGGAAATGAAGAAGCCAAAGAACTTATTTGTACAACCCACGGACATGAACTAAGGGAAGGGGAGGAATGCTGGAGGGAGGGGCAGTGCAGGGCGGAGGGGTAAAAAGGGGAGAAAAAAATAGGACAACTGTAATTGCATAATCAATAAAATATACTTAGAAAAACATCAGTGATGAGGTAACTGCGAGGTACATATAAAAGCTAGTATTATTGTATTTTAGGTATATAATTCCTCTTTTCTTATATGATTTAAAAGACAGATGCATAAAACAATAGTTAAATCTATCTTAACATGCACCCAACATGTAGAAATGAATTTGCAGCGAAAACATAAAGGGTGTGTGTGCGTGTGTTTGTACAGAATTGGAAAGGAGAAATTAATGTGTGTTATTGAAGCTAAGATGATATCAACTCAACCTAGATTGTTAGAAATTTATCTGTTTCTTCTTAAGGGCACTTTGGTAATTTGTATCTTCCCATGTATTCTCCATTCCAACTAAGTTGTTGAATTTATTGGCATAAAGTTGTTACAAATATTTCCTTTTTCTTTTATTATTTGTAGAATCTGCTATGATGTGGTCTCTCATTCCTGATTTTGGTGATTGGTATTTTCTTTTTTCCTGGTCAAACTGACTAGAGGTTATGACTTTTGTTGAACTTCTCAAGAAGCAGTTTTTGGTTTCATTGATATTTCTCTATTTCATGGATTTCTGCATTGATCTTTATTTTCTTCTGCACACTTTGATTGCAGGTAGAAGCTGTGATCATTGACATCTTTTTTTTTTAAACAGGCATTTAGTGCTATAAATTTCTCTAGTAGAGGTGTCCCACAAAGTGGTATGTTGTATTCTCATTTTCATTCAGCTCAAAATATTTCCTAATTATTCTCTGACCCAGAGCTGTGCTGTTCATTTTCCAAATACAGTACATGGGGATTTTCCAAGGACCTTTCTGTTATTAATTTCTGGTACAATTCCATTGTGATTAGAGCATATTTTGTATGACTTGAATCCTTTTTTAGTTTATTTTAAAAAAGATTTTATTTACTTATTTTAGAGAGAGGGGAAGGGCGAGAGAAAAAGAGGGAGAAAAACATCAATGTGCGAAAGATACATCAATCAGTTGCCTCTCGCCGTCCCAACTGAGGACCCAACCCACAGCCCAGGCATGTGCCCTGACTGGGAATCAAACCAGCGACCCTTTGATTGACAGGCTGGCACTCAATCCACTGGGCCACACCAACCAGGGCATTTTTAATTTATTGATACTTGTTTTATGGTCCTGAATATTGGTCTGGAAAAATGTTCATGTGCACTTGAGAATATGCAATCCACTATTTTTAGACGCAATCTCCTATTGTCAATCAGGTCAAGTTGGTTGATAGACAATATCTAAGTCTCCTCGCTCCTGGCTGATTGTTTGTCTACTTGTTTTATCAGTTGCTGAAAAAGTAGTACTGAAATCTTTGACTGTAACTGTAATTGTCTTTTCTTGCAGGTCTATCAGTTTTTGTGTCATATACTTTGAAGCTTTCTTATTGGGCACATGTATATTTACGATTATTATGTCCTTGATTAATTAACCCCTTCATCATTATGAACTGACCTTCTTTATCTCTGGTATTATTCTTTGCTCTGAAATCAACTTTATCTGGTATTATTGTAGCCTTCCCAGTTTTCTTTTGGAGTATCTTTTTGCTTTTACCCTATTTGAATCTTTATATTACATTTCTTATAGGCAGTATATAATTGGGTCTTGGTTGTGTTATCCATCCTGACACCTCAGCCTTCTAATTGGGTTGTTTAGTCTAAACTTTGGATCACTTACCCTCAATGGGATTTGATATATTTGATGGTTAGGTTTCAGTTTATCATCTTATTTGTCTTTTAGTTCTCTCATCTGTTCTTTGTTCTCCTTTTCCTCTTTTTCTGCCTTCTTTGGGATTCCTTATTTTTTATTCCATTTTACCTCTTTTGTTGGCTTATTAACTATAACAGTTATTTTACTAGTTGCTTTAAGACTTCTAACATACATCTTTAAGTTGCCACAGTCCACCTCATCACAGGAACTAACCAGGCCTCAAATGCTGCCCTGGAGCAGCTGCCAGTGCAGAGCTGTCCAGGAGGAAGGACCCACCTGTCATCCTATTCTGCCCTACCCTTGCTGACCATGCCAGGAGCCTTGGGAAGTCATCACACTGCTCAGGGCCGGAGCCTACTCAGCGGGTTGCCCCGCTTGCCCTTCCCAGCTCAGAATGGTGTTTTTGTCCTAGGAGTAAGGGAAGTAAAAACATGCTAAGTCTCTGACACTGAGACCCCAGCCCCTTCCACACACTGATCTGGCCACTGTGACCACTAGGCCTGCTCCAAGACCGCTAAGCCCCCAAGGTACATGGTTGGAAGCCCTGAGAATGGGGACAAAAGTTGGGTGTGTGGGCAGCCAAGAGGGCCTGGGTTATAAAACCTATCAGTTGAGTCAGAAGACTTTGGTGTTGAGGAGTAAAACTACCAGGGTTTCCAGGGCTTTGACAAAAACTCAGGTGTGTGACCTTCCAGCCAATTGTCTGCAATCTCATACTGTCGGGACGATCATTGTATCCCG
>PVJD01004005.1:0-98935 GCA_004026545.1 Mormoops blainvillei | reverse complement strand
GAAATAGTTTCTCTTGATAAATAAAAATTAACAAATACTACAGAAAAACAAAACCTACATTTAACCCCCACTTCCTCACAAAGCGAGGCAGAACTTGCCTGGGGTGGCAGCCTCCTCCCTCTGTTGTCAGCTCTGATAGAAGCCTTGGATGGGTGGTCTCCCTATTCTTCAGACTGAAAAGGCTGAGAACACCAGGGTATTTACCTGGGACCTCCAGACCCAGATGTTTCTCTGATTACTTTCCGTTTATCTGATTCCCCACCAGTCACATGGTGGTGTCTGCAGGCAAGAGGCCAAATTCCCACCTCGCTCCCTGGTTCCCAGTTGAGTCATCGCTGCACCAGATCCGCCCTCATCTAACCTTCTCTGGAAGAACCTGAGGAAACAGCTCAGGTCAGACCAAGTGGCTCAACTATGTCCATGCCACTGGCTCCCTCTGGCAAAAATAGGGTGACCCAGGCCGTCCCTCTATCTTCAATAGCACCTGAGGACCCAGGAGGACCTCAGCCTAGCTCAGCTGCCACAACCTTTATATTCTTAGGTGGTATCTATCACCTACCAGTCTGGAGTTTTTTCCAACTGCCTGTGATTCGGGGGGTGGGTGGGGGGACTCTGGTAAAAAAAACCACACACGTACATTTCGGGTAATTGTAGATATATCTAAAGTTGTAAGAAATTAATAGAGATTCCCTTGTACACTTTGCCTAATTTCTCCCAATAATAACTTCTGCAAAACCATATAGTATGACAACCAGTATACTGACATTGATCATTGATAAAATTCGCCAATCTTATTCGGATTTCTCCAGTAAGTTTGTGACATTTCAATGATCAGACCACGAAAGCTTTGACCCAAGCTTACCTACTTGGCAAGTACCTGTAACGCAGGGGATTTCACCCCACTGCTCCATCTGTGCCCCCAACCCCAAAGAAGTTAACGGGGAATTTAAGGTCGAGGGCATGCTGTGTGGTAGCCTTCTTACTCATGTTACCAGTTCATCCTCACAGCAGCCTGTTAAACCTGAGGTGCGGAGAGTGTGGGTGGGCCTGGCTGAGCAGAAGCTAACCCAGCCTGCCTACTCTATCCTCTGCGCACGGCCAGGCGGCGCGGAGGGCGCAACACGCTAATGGAGGCCTTGGGGGCCCGGGGCAAGGTCCTGCCTGAGAAGCGTGCCGCTAGTCGCCACAGGCCTGGGCTAAACGTTAGAGTGTGGCTTATCTCTGCACCCGGGCTTCGATCAGAGGGAGAGCGAAGAGTTTGCCAGACTTTATCCCGTACCCTGAATCCCAATGGTGGGGGCTCTGCTGGGGTCCGCCCCGGGGCACGCCGGGAAACCGCGCGCCCCGCCCCGCCGCAGCCCCAGCCCCACGCGCTTTCCTACCCGCGCTGCGCAGCCCTCGGCTGCCCCCTGTCGCCGCAGAGTGGACCCTGCAGCCCGGGTCATCCTCGACTTCACGCCGCGGCATTGGCAGCTCCAGAAGTCTCCGGGCCGGCCGTCTTCCGCAACTGGATTGGCTGCGCCTCGGAGCTAAGGCTCCACCCATTTCCCCGGGTCCTTTGATCACGCGCTTCCAGGCTCTTCCGGGGCCCCGGAGCCGACTGAGGGCGTTCCTGTCCGGGTTGCAGCGGCGGGAGGTAAGGCATGGCCGGGTTAGATGGGCTGCAGAGTGCTGGCATGGGTCCACACCTCAGGGTGCGGGGGTTACAGGATGCCGGGGCCCCTCTGCGCTTACCCCCAAGCCTCCCTCCCACGCCCTGAGCCCCCCTCCCAGAGACTCCCAGAGCCCTGGGAACTACCTCCCTCTCGCCCTTGCTAGTCCGCATCCTAGGAACGGCCTGACACCCTCCCCACCTCGACATGTATTCTTGACCATGGGACGGTGTGCGTGCGACTAGGCAAGCCCGGTGACTCCGCGAACTGCGGGACAGCGCACACCTTGCATTGGGATGGATGGAGACTCAGGCGAACCGGGGTCAGGGACTGTCGGGGACCTTTGTGCAGCCTCCCATGGACAGTCTCTTTGCATCCGTCGATGGGAACTGAGCCCTCTCCGCCTGTCAGCCTAGGCCAGCAGGGGAGGGATGTGGGCGGAGCCCTGGGTGGGGCCCAGAGAAGGGTGTGACTTCACAGATGCAGTATCCATCACTTGTATCCATCCAGACAGGAGACAGACGGGCGACAGGATGGCCAGGCTGTAGGTCTGGACTAATAGGGGGCACAAGGAGGGCACATAAGGCCTATAGCCTGAAGTGTGGGGATTGGATCAGGACTGAGGCAGGCTCCTTCAGATGCTCCTGCCTCACCCCGTAGGCCAGTCCCGGACCCTCATATTTTTACCTAATCTCCCCATTTTCCTTCACCGGATAGGTGCTAGCAGCCTAGTGCCCCAAGAGGTCCGGGCAGGAGCTGGGAACCTATACCTAACCTTTTCCCAGGAGTTGAGATCCGCGAATCTTTGGCCAGCATTTGAGGTGGGCCCCACCCTGATTTGGGGATAGAAGCCGGGCAGAACTCAGTCCCTGGGTCTGGGCCAACTCTAAGTGCCCTTTATAACCAGGATTTGCTGAGAGTAATTGGAGGGTTAAACCCAGCACGTTGACCTGGAGGATTCCTCTTCCCAGTTCCTGACCTAAGTTTTCATACATCACCAGCTCCTGGGGAGGGATCCAGAGCCTGGGTATCAGCCTGGGTGAAACTGATAACCTCCCTTCCTCCTCCCCAGGGAGCCCAGTGGAGGCGCCCTCCCGAGGCACTCCTGCCCATGCTGACTACCCAGCCCTCCGGCTGCTGATGTCATGAGTAACACCACAGTGCCCAATGCCCCCCAGGCCAACAGCGACTCCATGGTGGGCTATGTGTTGGGGCCTTTCTTCCTCATCACCCTGGTCGGGGTGGTGGTGGCCGTGGTAAGGAGCCCCCACATTCACACATATACACCCACACCTTTGCTAAGTAGGACTGGGTGGGCCTGGTCCAGCCTGCACACAGCATCTCAAACTGTCCTGCTGTTAGGGGTGTGGAAGTGGGTGGGCTGTCCTGGGCTCCCAGCCTCCACAGTGCTGTGTCTCTCTTACAGGTAATGTATGTCCAGAAGAAAAAGCGGTGAGTGTCCCTGCCGCCCCCCCCGTAGTACCTCCCCCACATTTGGTTTAAATGGAGCTGAGCTCTCTGCATGTATGTAAGATGCCCCTCAGCCATTCTGATCCAAGCCTGAAATCCCCTACACCCCATTGTTAGGGCTTTCTTGTCCGGGCTCAGCTTACCCCCTGGGGAAAGGCCCTTTGTGTTCTAAAGAGCCTGGGGGAGTAGAGACAAGGCAGGAGGGGGTGGGCCCCCTGGGCTGAACCCCTCCCCTGCTTCCCAGGGTGGACCGGCTTCGCCATCACCTGCTCCCCATGTACAGCTACGACCCCGCGGAGGAGCTACATGAGGCCGAACAGGAGCTACTCTCTGACGTGGGAGACCCGAAGGTGAGCACTGGGGTAGGGAGTCAGCAGAGGGCTGCCTGCTGTTTTCGCCCCTCAAACTAGAGCCTAGTTCTGCTCTCAGCCCTCCCCATTTGGACCTGGAGTAGCAAGATCCCTTTTGTGAATCTGTGCAGTGGACTCCCAAGGGCCAGAGTCCAGCTGTGGTAGTCTCCTCCCCCACAGGTGGTGCACGGCTGGCAGAGTGGCTACCAGCACAAGCGGATGCCCTTGCTGGACGTCAAGACCTGACCCCCTTGCCCTGACCTTCAGAACCGTAGGGTCCTGGAGAGCCCAGGGCTCTACTGCCTGCTCTTCCCCGCCCCCGCCGGATCTCCCTTCCTCCTTCCTCCTGTCCCAGCCCCATCACCTCACTGCCCGCTAGGCCTTTTAAGTCCCTTTTTGTGGGCTGAGCCTGTTGTCCTCCCAGGCACTAAGGGGACACGTTTCTTTTTGGGGTAATTGAGGGGCAGGGAGCTTTGCTTTCTGTGGGCCCGTTTTCTTTAGCCCTCCCTGACCTGGCTTTGGAGTTCTTTACACGGCAACAAGGCCTTATGTATAGTATTCAGTATATATATTTTGTAAATAAAGTGTTTTGTGGTTAGGGGTGTGATTTCTTCGAGAGACTAAAAGTACTTCCCTGGAGCTGACTTGTGCTTTCTCCGCCCCCCCTCCCCCCGCCCCCGGCCCCAAGCGCTGGGCTGGGGACCTCCAAAGCCACCCCCCCCCCACTACCAGATCCTTGGTTTCCACCTTTGCTTGTTCCAGGCACCCACCACACAGAAAGACTCTAGTCCAAAAAAGGATTTTTTTTTTTTATTCAAGTAACTGCAAATAGGAAACCAGAGGGGGGGCCCCAGGCTGGGACAAATAATGCTACCTCCTCCCCAGCAGAACGGGGGAGAGAAGGTGGCCCTACACTCGCGGCCATCAACACAGGCCTCACTCTGCTGCAGCATCCCAGGGGCAGAGCCCCACCTTCCCTGGGACTGGGGTAGCTGGTTCCCAGCCTGCTTTGCCCCGGCCCCTTCCCAAGAGCATCTTGGAAGGGAGTGTGGGCAGAACAGGAGGCAGTGAGGATGAACATTTGGCGCTGGTAGCAGCAGCAATGACAGATGTCTAAGAATGAAACGTTTAACAAAAACCAACACAACTGTCCAGAGGTAGTTTGTGAACAGAGGAAAGATGGAACCAGAACCTTGGGGGGTGGGGTGGAGCAGGGGGTGGGAGCGGGCAAGGCTAGCTCCTTGTTAGTGCCCCATGTGAGGGAAGGGGAGACTCAGAGGCTTTCAGTGGGAGCAGCTGGGTGAGGGGCTCATACCCCCTCCTGCCTTCCTTCCTGTGCCCCGGGGGGCCCTGTCCAACCTAGTGCAGAACTAGGCAAGTTGGGGAAGAAAGGAAAGTGGGCATCTCGGGGCCAAACAGCCCTGTCCATGGCCACATGTGCTGCTGCCACCAGTACAGTGGAGTGGGCATGTCAGAGTGAGATGGGGCTCAGGCCCCTTTAAGGCCAGGGGAGCCCTCCCAGGCTCCCTAATGGGAAGCCAGAGGTAAGAGAGGGGAAGGGACCCCCAAAACCAGGAGCCCAGTCAGCAATGCCCCGGCCACCATGGGGAGCAGGGACGCAACAGGCGCAGGGTGCGGCTAAGTGGGAGGTCAGCTTTGTCCGGGTGGGCAAATGAATGCACGTGGGTGGGTGAAGGGTTGCTGGGAATCAAGGCCGAAGGAAAACTGCTCCCCACTTGGGCCACCGGGGCCCCGCAGCGGCTGGTGCGCTGTGTAGTGTGGCTGTGCGGGTGGCGCAGAAGGGTGGGCACAGGTGGGTGGAGGTGACTGGGGGTCTGAAGGAAGGGGCAGGGGCAGTGGGAGCGGAGCTGTCCAGTCCCAGAAGGAAACTGCTCCTCCGTGAGGAAGCGGGTGGCACGGCACCGTCACTGCTCCTCCTCTGAGGACTCCTGCGAGATGCCCTCTTCTTCCTCCTTCTCCTGTGAGGTGGGCAGGGCCATCAGCAGTGCTAAGCCTAGCCCTCCTCCTCCACCCCCAGCCACGGCCGAGGGAGCACAGGCCTACGGCCCCCACCCCTCCCTGGCTCTCCAGAAGGAGGATGAGTCAGGGCTGAGTGTGTGGGTGACTCAGCAACCTCCACAGCCCAGTTTCATTCATAAAAAGAAGAATTTAAAGGGAGGGAAAAAAACCACACACATGCTGCTCTCACACAGAGCCATCCTCCCCTGCCCCAGGGCCCACGGTGGGGGGGACTGGACAGAAATCACTGTAGCAGGAGGGAGTAAGGAGTGGGGGGCGGGGAGCAGCGACCAGGGAGAGGAAATGGGAAAGGGTGCCCAGGAACCAGGCGACCTTGATGCGCAGGGGCAGCTGCTGAGGCCGCAGGCTGACCCCGGGCCAGGGCGGGGAGGAAGGGGAAGTGTGTGCCGCCGAGGCTCACTCACGGAGCCGGAATGCTGGGACACCACACAGGCTTCGGCCCCCGTGCCAGGCACAAACTCCAAAACAACTTGTTTCCTGTTACTCACTCCTGGGGCCCAGCCAGCACCCCAGCCCCCCTAACTCTGGTGGTGGTGGCTCAGCTCCTGGGGCCCAGCCAGGACCCTCAGTCCCCCTCGGCCTGGTGGTAGTAGCTCAGCTCGAGGAATGAATGCCTCAGGGAGGTCAGGGAGCAGGTTGGAGAGCAGAGAGGCCCAGGAGCAGGAAGGCCGAGGCCGCCAGCGGCAGGGGAGCCCCCTAGAGGCAGGCTCCTGGCTGGAGACACTGACTTCCACTACCAGCTACTTGGGGGCCCAGAAATGGAAGGCGCCTCCATGAGGGGTCGCATCTCAGCTCCCACCCAGCGCTGACGCCCTCTGGGGCTGGACTCTGCTCTTTGTCCTCCTTCCTCAGGATCGGGGTACAAACAAACCTCACCCCTTCCAAGGTGATGTCCTCTGCCCACTTCCAGAATGGAGGACAGACTGGAGGACCTCCAAGACCTCCCCCCCCTAAAAACACAGACACCCTCCACTAGTGAAGGGCGAGAGTCTGGTCTGTACTTGGGGCCCCTCACTTCTCATGGACATGGAGCCCTTTAAAAGCCCTGGGCTGGGTGCGATGAGCCTGGGCCTGGGCAAAACACTGACAGCCCACCATTCTTGGCCCTGCAGGTCAGGGAGAGCTGCCTCCGTGGTAGGCATCTGCCATTCTTAGCACCTCACCCAGAAGCGCCAAGCCGCCCCCCACCTTCACCTACCAGTTTTTTGGGTCTGCCCCTCGGTTTCCTCCCTGGAGTCGTGGTGGTTTTCTAGATGGTCAGAGAAAAGATTCACTAAGTCAAAAATGTCCCTGACGGTGCTCATCCCATGATGGCTGAGGAGCAGACAGGGACAGAGAGCTGCCTGCCTCTGCTGCTCAGGGCGGCCCAGGAATCTCACCCTAGCCAGCAGGCCCACCCAAGTCCAGCTGGCGATGACTGGCCACCACATTGCCCCCCTCGATATACACACACGCCCCCCACCCCCTCCTCCACCCATGACTCAGAGGATATGAGTCGTGTCTTAGGAAAAATAAAAAACAACACAACTTCTCTGAACGCCTGATGCCACCGGGAACCTGGCCTCCCTACTTACCCCCACTCCCTTAGGATCCAGGCAGGGGACCCCAGGACAGCAGGTAACATTCTCAGCTCAGGTGCTACGTGCCCCCTTCACTCTTCCCAACTATCCTTTCTCAGGACCAAGAATGCTGCAGTACTTCTGACTTGATTTCCCCCATTGTCCTGGGCAGGACCAACACCCCAGAAGTGAGGCCTCAGTCATCGCACTGCTTTCCCCAATTAGCAAAGACTCACTGCCTGTCACCCACACACCAGGGCAGAGGCAGCAGACTCAGGATAAGCCAGCCCTTCCCCACAGCACCCTCTTCATGTGCCACCGCCACCCGAGCCTTACCCGGGTCTTGGCAGCGCCCTTGTTTTTGCTCCCCTTTGGTCTGCCCCGAGGTCTCTTAGGTGTTGGCACTTCGCTGGGCTCCTTCTGCAAAGACACAGAAGGCAGTCAGACAGATGCCACCTGTGCCACCCCTTTCAGAAGACAGAGTCCTCCGCACCGCCCCCCCCCACAACACGGTTTAAGTCAGCCAGCCATCACTGCAACCCAGGAATCCACAAAGGCCGGGGGAGAAGGCCCTCGGGATTTAGTTTTCAGTCTGACTATTTTTTGCAAAGCCCTTCCCCTTGCTTCCCTGTGACAAGACCCCTGGGAAAGGTGTTGTGGGGGCACACCGTTGGGCAGCTTTACCCCAGTCCCAGCTTTGCCACTGGCTAGCCCTCAGATCTTGGGGAAGACACAATGCCTGAAGTCTCAGTTTCCTCATCTTGTAAATGGTGACGAGACTTACCTTGCAGGGCATCATGAAAATTCAATAAAGCGTACAGCCCCGGGGCCAGGATCATTGCCCATCCTTCGAGATAACAGAAGCTGGACACTTCCAGGAATTATGAGTAGGAAAAAATGCCTCCCCCTGGAGGAAGCCTCCAGCCTCTACCTGTAAACTGGCCCCCTCCAGGCCGCCTCCCAGAGAAGAAACCCCAGGGATCCCTGGCACTGTTGCCACTAAAATTTTAATAAGCCCTAGACAGAATAAAAAGCTGCTGCATTATGCATTGAAACTGGGCAGTAAAGGCACTTCAGGTACAGTTTCCCATGGGCTCTTTCTAACCATGGTCCAGTAACCCAACACCCCTTTCCGACCCTTGACCCTACCCCAGCTAACAGGCAGGTGGGGAGGCCCAGGGAATGGTGAGTTCCCTCCACACACTGGGCTCTGAAAGAGACAGCTGAATGCCACCACCCAGACTCCTCTCGGCTCACGTCTCCTAAAGTCAGGACAGACCACTGACCAGTCTGTCCGCCTCAGAGATGAAGAAACTAGGGGCTTGCCGTATAAAGGGCAGGGACTGACCTCAGTCTCGTCTCCTCTTCCCCAGGAAGGGGAAATAACTGGACTTCACCCACAGCTGCCCCTCCACGAGAGAAGCCAAGATCGCCACCACATGACAAGCTCGGCCCCCACAGCCCGACTGGTCACGCTTCCTGGGGCGCCTCGGAGTGCACGGCTGGCCTCCCAACCCCAGGGTTCTGAGGGTCATTCCACCACCAGCTCCCCAACATTTTCAACTTTTGGGGCTTCAATTTCTGTTTTTTAAAATCCTCACCCAAGGATATGGTCATTGATTTTGAAGATAGGAAGAGAAAAGGAGAAGCATCGATGTGAGAGAAAAACATCCATCAGCTGCCTCCTGTACTCGCTTGGACCAAATATCGAACCCGAAACCTTTTGGTTTGTGGGACGATGCTCCCCCCATCTGAGCCGCCCAGCCAGGGCTCGATTTCCAGTTACAGAGCCAGAAGCAAAGCCCAGTCCAGGGCCACTGGCAGTGAGGCCCATGAACAGGTCCTGGTTCCTGGCCGGGGACGAGGAAGTGCAGAAACTGCCATAAAGTATCCAGAAACTTTTATAATAGTAAATGAACAGAGTAATAAGTGTGATGAACCTCATGATTAAAAATCCTAGGCTTTGTTTCTTTCCAAGTTTCTACAGTTCACCTTTACTGTTCGATCAACGCACCGGTCCACAATAAACTGGAAATAAAGAGCGGGTTGCCCACCACAGCGTAAGCATGGGCCTGCATGAGCAGAGTCACCTGGGCTTGGACTTTCTGGCGTGGGCTCAGGGCCCACTTTTCTCCTGGGGTCTCAGGTGTTATCTACAGGGTTCGTGAGTATAGGGTGTATAGGGTACAGGCATGTGTGGGGAGGACACATGCAGACAGGAACAATCGTGCACCCCTCCATTCCTGCTTTCGCCTGCCAAGACACCTGCCACCTCCCTAGCCCAAAGTGGTAAACTGAGGCAAAGATTTGGACACCCACCTGGCTCCCTACCAGCGCCGTCCCGGGACTCACCGGAGGCTGCTTGCGAGGCCTGCCTCGCCCTCTCTTCTCGGTGCCGTCCTTTTCCTGCTTGGAGGCCAAGGGCTGGCTGGACTTCGAGCTCGACTCGCTCATCTTCTCTTCCCTACGGAGCAGGTGAATGCTGGAGGCAGGAAAAGTGGTTTTAGACCAAATGCTTTGTTTCGGCCACTTCCTACTCCCTCACCCCTCCCACCTCCAAGCGCACTATAGCAAAACTGCCTGCTCACAGGGGTGCCGCAGACTCCCACCCAGCTGCCACAGGGTGGGGCTGGGCCGTTGGCCCTAATCAGCTCCTTATCTGCTGTTCAGAAGGGTTCTTTGTTGTCCTGCCACCCCCACGGGGCCCTGAGGCACTGGCAGCCCAGACCTGCCTCTGAGGGTAAGGCTGCCCTGGGCCAAGGTGTGGGTGAGGTGGGGGTCCTCACACCGCAGGCAGCCCCCTTTCTCTAGCCAGCAGAATTCTGCCCTTTCACCAAGCCTGGGGAGTTCGCAGGGGGCAAGAGAGGAAAGGTAAGCAAAGAAAATGAGCCTTGGCATCTGGCAGCCACGCGCTTCAATCCCCTGCACACCTCGCTGCAAATTCTCAAGGCTCGGGACCAAAAACTACAAGGGCAACCTTGACCCTGCACACCAGTCGCACGGCCAGGGTTGGTGCCCAGGCCCCACCGGCGCCTCCCTCTGCTCTCTCTCAGGGTAAAGCCTAGGGTTCGAAGATGGAGACACAACCTGGGAAGGGGGTAGACGGTTGGCCTGCAGTGGGTCATGTGGGTCCCCTCTCTCCCATCACCCCCCACCCCAGCCCCAGCGTCAGATATTTTCCTTTAATATTTAATACCTTCTTATGGGAGGGGCACCTCCAGCTGAGAGGGACCTTTCTAGCTGGCCCTGTGGGGCCCCGGGAGGGCTGATTCTAAGAGCTTCTTGGTCCTTTTCTAGTGTGTTCCCCCCTTCATAAAAGCCTGTTTTGGTTTAATCAGCCGCATCATTGGAGTTTACCTAAAACCTCCCCCTGCAAGGACACCAGTACCCTGTAGTTGGGAGCCTCTTCCAGAGACTTGAAAGTGAGAGGCCAGGCCCCACTGCTCAGTTGGTTAGAGTGTCATCCCGATATGCCAAGGTTGCAGGTTCGATCTCGGGTAAGGGCCCATACAAGCATCGACCAATGAATGCATCAATCAGTGGAATAACAAACTGATGCGTGTCTCTTCCTTCCTCTCTCCCCCAAATCTATATACACCGAAACAAAACAGCTTAAGAAGTAAAAATAAAGACTATGAGGGGGTCCCCCCACCCTGCACTCCCATTTTGTCCTCCCAGTTGTTATTCCCATGTTACAGACAAGAGACTTAAATTAGGAACCCTATGGCTCCACACCTCCACGTGGACCAATTCTTGGCTGCACTTGGTAAAGAGTAGGCCCAGATGGCTCCACTTCTGAAAGCCCCTTAGTCTGTAAAATGGGAGCAAAGGTAAGACATCTGCCTCAACTACCTTTCCAGACTGTTGCAAAGATCAAACAAACTGATAGTTTTAAAATGCCTCAACAACAAGGAGTCTTCATTCAAAATGACAACTAGAACGTTTGAAAATAGCTTCTTTCTCCTTTTCAGATTTTCAGACAATTTCTGATTTTAACCCAAAGGGGGGAAAAAACATTTTGCACAACTGTGACTTTTGGAAGGCCCAAGGCCCCCATCCTCAAAGGTTCAGGATGCTCCAGACATCTGGGCCTTTTCTGGTAGGTACTCTATATTTCAGACTTGAAGACCCTTTTAAACAAGGTGGTTGGTGATTTATTCTGCTCTGTCATTAGTGGCTTGGCCTGCTCTGTAATTAAAAGCAGTAATTAGAATCTTCTATTATACCAGTTTCAAACTAAACAGGTCTGCTAGAAGACCCCTCAGGGAAGGGGTTCTAGTTGGGTGAAGCTGGGTCCCTAATCCCAGACGGCCTGGGCACAGCCTGCTGGGATCCTGGTGGGTCTTCCTGGAAGCTCCTGTTTCATGTGGTGCTTTCCCCTCCCCACCTCTTGCTGCGGGGAACCCTGGAGTCCAATCACCCACCCCAAATCCAGAACTCCACGAAATGAATGAAGGAGTGAGGTCCTCTCTGGTGGACCAACAAATGCTGTCTCTTCCACCTGTTTATAACATCAGAGAGGCCTGGCACGGAGAAGGCACTTTTAGAACCCAGTCTCAATTCTTCAATTTATAGGACCTTTTGGGCCTTAAGCGTGTCCCTTTCATAACACCGTGCGCGTAACGTGTTCCACAAACGCTTAGACAATTTGCTGAGATAACCGTAGAAAATAATCATGGTGCTACCCTGTTTTACAAAAAAAAAAAAAAAAAAAAAGTCCAGAGACCCCTGATAAGTAGCCTCAAGTCACACAGCAAGTTGAAGAACAGGATGGAGTGGGTTCCTGGCAACTCTCTAGCCCGCCACTTTCCTTACCCGTCCTGAGGTTTAGTTAAGTCTCTGTGATACCCTGCTCCACACCCGGCCCCAGGGTGACTGTGCAAGTGTCTGCCTTGGTCGTTGCAGGTCGACCGACTGGACTGGGGGCTAGAACGTGCGGGGGGAGGGGCGCAGGCCGCTCTAGCAGGCGCGGGAAACCGGTGCACCCCGACCGCATGCATGGCCACGCGGGTGCACCCGGCCCCACTTCCTGCCAGAGGGGGCACCCAAGCCCGCCTTGGGGCAGGAAACCTGGCGCGCGCGGGCGCGGGGGAGAGGAAGAAAGCTACCTCCCTCCGTGCCCTCCCCGCAAAATAAAGCCCCAGGAAAACAAATTGAAACGGGGAGTCAAAGGGACTAGTTCCAACAGAGCCCAGCAAAGCAGAGAAACCAGTTTGTGGGGGTGGAGGGCAGGCCTGGCCCTGGGGGCTAAAGAGGCACAGGGGCAGGGCCAGAGGTGGGGTCGGGGTGAAGCCCCAAACCCAGGCCTGCGATTCGGCCTCATCTGCGAAGAGGGACACCAGGTAAAGGCCAAGCGGGAGTAGGGCCTAATTGCGGGGTTCCTGCCCATCCCCCTCACTTCTAGAACTTCCCCAAGCTGCGGGGGATGGCCGGCCCCCCACTCTCCCGCTGCGCCGCAGCCTGTTTCTCTCCCCGCCCCCCAAGCCCATGGCCAGGGCCCGGGCTCCGGCGGGAGCAGCGGGCGCGAGGTGCATCGGGAACCGCCGGGTGCACAACTCGCGCTCGTCGCTGCCGCGCGCCCCCTCCCCCACCGCGCGCCCTTCCCGGGTCCCCGCCCCCCGCTGGGCGCCCGCGGCGCGGGGGAAGAGGTGCGGGCGCCCTCCCCACGCCTGCGGGCCCCGCCGCCCGCCCCCGCGCTGCGCGGCCCTCCTCCGCCCGAGGCTCGCGCAGTCCCGGCCTGGGAATAAAGCTGGAGGCGCGCGCTGCAGCCCCCAGTGGCTTGCAGGGAGGGGGGCGCGGGCGCCCTCCTCCGTCGCGGGGCCCGGGGACGACTCACCGCGAGCTCGGTCGCCGGCCTGTGGTGCGCGCTCCGGGCTGCTAGGAGCGACGGTACTGGGCGCTGAGGACCGGCCTGGCTCCGCCGCCGCCGCCGCCGCTGGTAGCAAATGCGGATCTGAAACCGGGAGACAGCAGAGGCGCTCAGAGACCGCCACCGCCGCGTGCTCGCCGCCCAGGCCCCCACGGGGTATTTATGTGTCACATCCAGGAGTGGGAACAAAAATATTCCCCCTCCCCCGAAGGATGGCGAGGGGCAGGAAGCTAGGCACGGCCCGTGCGCGGCCTCAATAAATAAATAATTTAATTAAATGATAGATATTAAAAGGAAAAAAAGCCACCGGAGGGGCCGCGAACTCACGCCTTCTTGGAGCCGCGCCAGCGCCAGAAATAGCCCGGGCTCGGAGTCCCAATTAGAGGAGCGCAGCCCCGGCTCAGGGGAGCTTAAAAAGAGCGACCCAGGGGCAGGGGGGACGGGCCCGCCCGCGCCAGCCGTGTCACTGAGGGGGCGGGGCCATGCAAATGAGCCCGGGGATTTAAAAGGGCGGCCGCCAGCCAGCCGCCCCGAGGGTGGGTGCTGACTTTGGGGAGGGTACGCAGATGTTGGTGCTGGGTGGGTGGTGGGGGAGGGCTGCGGGGGGAGGAGCCGGCTAAGAACCCGAGGTGCCGGCCCACTCCACTCTGCCTCATATCGGGAGACCTGAGAAAGGGCACGAGCGGGGCCACCAAAGAGCTTTAAACGGGGTTGGGGGGGGCGCCCTTACTGCCTGGAACTGGAGGTCCCTGGCAGAATAATCTCCAGGGGTCTTCGGGACGTATAGGTCTGGCGCCCACGGAGCGCGAGAATGTGGGTGGCGTTGGTGCCAGCGGGGTCCGCGCGGGAGGGAGGGGTGGAGAGAAGCGCGCGGACTGGAGTTCCACGGCCTACCCGCCGCCCCCTTCGCTCAGATAACCGGGCTGGTAGGTTTCCCCTGGGCGGACAGGTGTCAGCATGTACATTAAAGTGCCAACTCGCGTGTTGCTGATTGGTGAAATTCAGGTCCTGTGAAACTTGTGAAATCCAGAGTTTTAATTTATTAGTGGTCGCGAGTGAACCATAATTAAGGTGCATCTTTCAAACAAAGCAAACGATTGGCTCGGTGCAGGTAAACCAGACGGAAGGTTCCTTCGTACATGCTTTCTCACTTGGTTCCCTGGCCCCATCTGCTCTGACTTTTTAAGAAATAAAGCGTGAACCAGTGATTGCTTGGAAGCACTTTGAGGGCAGGGAGTCAGTCCACGTACGCCATTCCCGCCGCGCCGGGAGCACTGGTGCCGGCCCAACAAAGACTTGTTGCACGACCGGGAAGGAAGCCAAAGTGGGAAGATGGCGGGGAGCGCGGTGGGAGAAAAAAGGACGCTGTTAGTGGCGCGCCCTGCAGGCCGGGCCGGGGCCTTACAGAGCGCACCTCCCCGCCCCAGATCCCGGAGGCGGCCTTCCACACCTCCTGTGATACAGGGAATTGCAATGCGGCCCGGTGACACACTGCTGTGACTCATGTTGTTCTTCCTCTCTTGTAGGCTGAGGCCCCGGCCCAACCCCCTCCTCAAGGGGCAAGCTGGCGGTGGAGGGGGGACTCCAGGAAAACCCTGAGCACAGAGTGGGGGCGGGGTGGGGAACCGAAGGGGCCGGGCCTCCTAGTTTCAAGAATGTTTCAGGAATGTTTCCGGTGGGGGTGGGGTACCGAAGCGGGAGTGGGCCCAGCCCCCTCCCGGGGCAGCACGTGCTCGGCCGGGTGGGGGCGGGGCGCCCGGGCGGGAAGGCGCTGGGGGCCAATAGAACCGGTTCAAAGAAGAGGGCGCGGGTCTGGGTCTGGGGCCTGCCGGAGTTGGGGGTGGGCGGGGAGGCCGCCTACCCGCGCGCCAGCTCCCCGCCCATCGCCCAGGTGGAACGCCGACCCAGCGAAGTCCCCAGGCTGCCCCTGGAGGGGAGAGGAAGTCACCGAAGGGGCGGCCTGAGGGGAGAGGAGGGTGGAGGGGAACACGAGGGAGAGGCTGGGGGAGGGGCGGCCTGCCCCTTTGTCTGGAGCCTGGGGTGGGGCGGGGTGCAAGGCGCGCTGCTCCATCTTTGTGCCCTACGTGACAAGCGCGCGCTTAGTAGGCCGCGAGTAGAGTTAGCCTCATGGCATGGAGTTGTTAGCTCCCGAACCTTCGCGACGTTGAGTGGAAGAATGATCCTTAAGCCCTCATGCTACAGGCTCCTGCCATCAATTTCGGCCCCCTAGTTCTGGGCCAGGGATAGACCTCACAGAGTGGGTTCCTCTAGACGCAGCCTTCCCCAAGGCTCACAAGGCTTCTCTGCCAGTCCTCTGGGGTCAGGAAGGCCCTGTGAGGCCTGTGGCTGTCCCTGAGAGGCGGGTGGGGAGGAGAGGGTCTTCTGTCTCCAGTGGGCTGTTGGAAAACTAGTCCAACTTTTTGGCCCACTTTTCACCAGCCGACCTGATACTTTTTTTCCTACTGTTTCTTCTCCCTCATCGTCATTTCCTCACCGACTTGTTTTTTACCTTGTATTATGTGTATTTTTGTAAGCCACCTCAATCTCTCTCTGGAAGGAAGCAGATATATATTAATTTCTAGGCAAATATAGTAGTTTGTTCTTCTTCAGGATTACCCACACCTTTGAAATCCAAGTAACTCTACTACTGACCCCTGCCTCCATACTTTCTGGATTGCAAATGCCCCCAAATTAATTACTTTCTTTCCTCTTTCAATAATTATTTATTAAGCATAAGGGTGAGTGGTAGGGATTTAAAAAATGAATAAGACAAAGTCCTTACTCCAGTGAATTTCATGTCTAGAGGAATCAGAACCAGGAACACTTTCGTGGAAGACAATTTTTCCAGGGATGGGGTAGGGGAATGATTTCAGGATGAGAATGATTCAAGCTCACCTCCTGCTGTGTGGCCTGGTTCCTAACAGGCGCAGAGGTTGGGGACCCCTCCCTGCCATGAGGCAGAAAACATTCATTCATTCATTCATCAATTCAGTATTTGCTAAGGGCCTACTGTGTACCAAGAACTCTTCCATGCTTTTGGGGCACAATCAGTGGACAAAGTTCCCTGTACTCTAGAGACTTAGACTAAGGGGTCATTTGCATGAAGAGAGACTAGGTGCTACAGGAGGAGAGGAGGGAGCTCTGGGTAGTCAAGGAAGTTCTCTGGAGGAGGTGGACTGGAGCAGGCCAAGATGGGATTTGGGTAGGTGGGAGGCCATGAGAAGTAGGCAGGGAAAGGGAGCTACTGTAGGCTGGGAACATGAACTTGGTCAACGTCTGAGCGACCCCAAGGAAATTGGTCATATCAGAACCAGTCTTCTCTGCCACAGGAAGCATTTTCTTACTGTCAGAGTTGAATTATACAGTTTCCACAAGGACAACCCATTGAACTCAATGACTCCAGCAGACACATTCAGGAAATGGGGAGTTTGAGTCAACTTTATTTTTCAGGACAGCTGAAGGTAAACTTACTTTTATTTGGGCTGTTGAAATTCTTTCTGATGTATGTTCATTTTTCCCCTGCTCCACTAAGTGGAGTAGCAAGAGCTTGACAGTCTCCCATTCATGGCTTGAAATTCAGAGGCCATAGTAGGTTGGGGTGTCCCTTAGCATACCCCGGGGATTTGTGCCTCCCATCTCTCCAGTTATAGATTTACTTAGCAGTTTACCTCTTGCGTTTGAGTCAACTGCAGCTCTTAGAAGAGTAGAGGTTTCCCGAAAGGCATGGGAATAAGGTGTGACAGTGTTCTGCGTGTCAGCCCAACCTGGAAGGTAGATGGGAGGAGGTAGGGAGCAGAGGGTTAGGGGTTGTCTACCAAGGGCGTCGAACCCATGGTCCGCGGGCCACCTGTGGCCCAGGATGGCTATGAATGCAGCGCAACACAAAATCATAAATGTACTTAAAGCCCCTTTTTGCTCATCAGTTTTTGTTAGTGTTTGTGTATTTCATGTGTGGCCCAAGACAACTCTTCTTCCAGTGTGTCCCAGAGCCGCCACAGGGTTGGACGCCCCTAGAACCTATTGTACAAACCAGGATATGTTTTAAAGTACACCTTTTACTGATGAGAACTGTACCTACAGATAAGACATAAATCCTGTGTTCAGCTCAGTGCATTTTCATTAAGCAAACCCCCTGTGTCACTAGCACCCAGATCAAGAAAGAATATTTCCAGGCTCCCTATGTAATCACCATCTCAACTTTATTTTTGTTTGTGTGTTTAAAGATTTTATTTATTTATTTTTAGAAAGAGGAAAAGGGAGGGAGAATGAGAGGGAAACATCGATGTTTGCTTCTGAGGCCCCCAGACTGGGGGCCTGACCCGCAACCCAGGCATGTGCCCTGACCAGGAATCAAACCAGTGACTTTCAGTTTGTGGGACGACACCCAACCCACTGAGCCACATCAATCAGGGCACCATTTCAACTCTGAACAGCACCCTTTAGTTCCAACTTTTTTGTGCATTGTGTGGATGGACTCATATGTTACATGCTCTCTTATGTTAGTTTCCTTTGCTCAACATATGTCATGATTCATCCGTGTTACTGCACGTGGCTGCAGAATGTTCATCCTCTTTGCTGCATGGCTCTGTGGTGTTACGTGTACCACAGTTTTTATATCCACTCTGTTGTAGTGCATTTGGATAGTTTCTGTTTGGGGACGAGTACTAAGCAGCGCTGCTATGGATATTCCGGAGTATTTCTTGGTGAGATGTGCACATTTCTGTTGCGTACATACCTAGGACCAGAATTCTGGATCATAGGCTAAGTATGCTCAGCTATTATAGACAAGCAAGGCACTTAAGAGTAAAAAGGGTACCAGTAGTTGTGACCAGACAGTGAGCATGAACCTGAACTGGCCCATTATAACTAGGATTGACCCAGGACCATAACAGCCAGGATTGACCCAGGCAGGCTGGATATAGGGTCACCCTGGTGCACAGTCTTTGACTACTCTCTTGGAGAGTCACCCAGCTGCTAGTACATCTGGTCATTTGGCAGAATCAGGCCACTAGGTCCTCCTGACCACAAGCTCTTCTGCCAGGAAGCCTAGTAGGCTAGAGTGGGAGGAGGGCCTCCCCTGCTTCCGACTTTCTAGGGAAAAATTCTCCAATAAATAGGAATGCCCAGGGGGCAAGCACCTTTCTCCCCACTTTCCTGAGCCAGCCACCCACCGTGCATGACCCCAGAAAACCATCAGTTCCATCAGCCTTCTCCTTCAGAGCTGGAACCCAGAAAAGCCCAGTTCCTCTCCAACCTCAGGAAAAAAATGGAGGAAAAGGGGGAGCTGATGAGCACCTGCTAAACGCAGATCCCACACTGTCCCCACCAGTTCAGCAATGCTGTTGCCCCCTTTTTACAGCTGTTAAAATGGAGGCTCAGGGAGGCTGGCTTGGGATTCTGCCTCTTTCCCTTCTACTAATTCTTCTCCTAAATTGGGTGAGTTTGTTGCCTTCTCCCAGCCTGGCTAGATGGATCCCTCCAGGCACTGAGATAGGCACTGGGGATGGGGCCTTAAATTAGATAGCTATGTTCCCTGTCCTCAGGGGACTTACTTTGGGTGGGGTGGGGAGACTAACAAGTACAGGGTAGTTTCACCAGTGTTGTACCTGCCATGATGGGGGCCTGGGGCACATAGAGCAGGGGCTCGGAGGTGGGCAGAGCACGCAGAGGTGGGGCTTGGACATAGCAGGGCATTTGACTCGGGGATGGGCTTAGGGCTATAGCAGACGCCATGGGTTGGCATTCAACACCGTTCTCCACGCTCCTTTGAAGTTGAAGATTTGAATGTGAATTAGATCCCACTAAAGAGTGAAATTTGTTGGAAGGAAAGAAGGAAAGGGAAATACTGCTGTGTGGGCTGTAGAGACATGGGGTTTTCTATAGCACCTCCAGCAACCACTCACCAGCTTTGTAAGGGTTAAGAGTCAGGAATGGTGGCAGAAAAGACTCCTATCCCTGGATCACAGCTCAGCCATTCAGGCAGGGCCTCCTGATTCCCCACGTCCCCCAACCCCTGCCCCTTGCCCCACCCCCCCATCAGGGCAGAGGCGGGCAGGCAGTAGTGTTCCAAGAGACCCAGCCTAGAGCTGGCTCCTCCAGTTCTTCCCAATGGTTTTGTAAGCACCTAATTCTCAGTATTAAATCATTTTCTACCTAAAACATGAGGCATGTCCCTCCTCTGCTCAGAATCCTCCAGGGGCTCCCATCTCACACAGAGTGAAAACAAAGTCCTCTCAAAGGCCCACCAGGCCCTGCAACCTGCCCCTCCCCCACCTTATCTCTTACCTGCTGCTCTGCTTTGGCCACACCAGCCCCCCTAGAAGTTGCCCAGACCTGGCAGGCATGAGCTCACCTCAGGGCCTTTGCACTTGTCATTCCCTCTGCCTGACATGCTCTTCACCTAAATATTCTCAGGGTTTGCCCTCTCAACAGCCTTCAGTATTACCTGTCCACACTGTTTAAAATTGCACATCTCCTCCTGCAAGTCTCATGCACTTTACCATGTTTTTTCCCCTTTATAGCACTTGTCAGTTTCTAACATATTTATATAATTAACTTTTCCATTGAACAATTATCAATAAAAGTGATATGTATTATGTTTTTTCTCCGGTTCTCCCCCCTGAAAGGTCAGCTCCAACAGGGTAGGGAATTTTATCAGTTGGGTTCCCTGGGGTATCCCTAGGGTCTAGCACAGTGTTCAAGCTCAAACAATGTGTTGAATGAAGAATGATTAGCCAAAATGATTTCTGTTGTCAGCAAAGACCAAGCCACAGAGAGCTGTGCTGGGGATCTGAACTCCAAGGCAGGGAAAAGGGCAGGGGAGCCTGTAGATCATCATAGGACTGACAGAGTGGCCCAGCCTGAGTGAGACAGGGATCTGCACCTTACAGACAAATCTGTTTGTCTCACTAGGTCAAAATCGCTGCGTTATCATCATCACATGATCTCCTGCACACAGACTCGTACCTAGTGGATTTTACCTGTAGATTTTATAATTTGCCACCGATTGTGGGAAATCGTTTTCTTCCCTTGGTCTCAGGTTTAGTCTCAGGAGCTGGCAGCCATCTGACAACCATCTTGGCCTTTGGCTGGAACAGAATGGCTGGCTGGGTTGCTTGTTGATGACTGAGCAATGGCGGCAGAGTATACTTTAGGTGAGTGTAAGTAAGATTTATGCTTTACATGGAACAAAATAGTTCCCCTTTGGTCTAAGGAAGTATCTGAGAATGTCTAGTGCAACTGACTCTGCAGGTAAAATGCCCCCAAACATGTTGCCGCCTCCCACTGAGAAATAGTGGAAAATACATTCCCTTTAAAGTTGTATAGCCTATGGAGGCCCCATCCATGTGAGCAAGTTGAAGGAAGTGTTGGGGCAGTGGCTGTGGGCCCATGACCCTATTTTCTGGTGGCTGAGTTTGTCTCTCCAAGCCACAGGCCCCAAGGTTTCAGGAAATTGTCATATGGTCTTTGATTTCTGTTTCTCTTGTCCTATTCCTTGCCTGCTTTTCAAATGGGAATATGTCCCCTGGGTTGGGGAAGGGGTACAGTGACTCCCTGAGGCCTTCAAAAGTGACCGTCCTCCATTACTAGCTGTGGGAGGCTACCTCCTATCCCAAGTCGGCAGTTGCAAGAGTCCTGGCTGGTTCCTTCTGCCTCTGCAGGTGAATGCTGTTCCAACCTGGGATGTGTCCTGACACCCAGTGCTCTATCCCCTCCAGGTCACCTTGAACCCTCACCCTGAAATTTTATTAGGTCTGGGAGCTCCATACCGAGAACGGTCGGGAGGGGGTGCTGCCTGCCTGCTCCCGGAGCACATGGGACGCAGGGCTGGACCCACAGCCCTACAGGCCAGGCCAGAGTTCTGAGAAGGAAAGAAGGGCAGAGTGGAGGTCGAAGGGCGGGGGCCTGGCTGAGGGAGGTGGGCTGGTGTTGGGGAGGAGCCAACGCCACGCCGGGGATTGGTGGGACTCCTCCAGGGCTTTGTTTTCTCCACACCCGCGAGCCTCGCACCAAGGCCTAAGGGGGCCTTGGCGCTCAGCAAAAGTTTGGTAAATGGATGGATGAATGAGAGCGAAAGAGGCTGGGGGAGGGGCAGAGAAAGTAGGTGGCGGGGGTGGAGGGTGGGGGGAGGGAGAGGAGCGAAGTGGGGGAGGGGAGGTGGCCACTGGCGGGAGAGCGAAGGAGGAAGGAGGCGGGCGGAGCAGGGTGAGCCTGCTGGTCTGGAATCTGGCTAGCAGGAGATGGCGCTGGGGAGGGGCCCCGCCAGCCTTCCTCCGTACCAATCTGGCTTAAACCTCGTTGCTCCCCGCTCACCCAGGCTCCAGGCCTCTCTCCTACCCTATAAATACTTGGGGGTCGTATGTCCTCCAAGGCCTAGTCCTCACTGTGAATTGAGTGGGCGGCATCATTGTTTTCTTTCTTACTTTCTAGAAGCTCAGTCACTAAGGGATCTAGAACACCTGAGTGGCCCTGGGGGATGAGCAGTATCAGTTTAAGAGCAAACCCAGGCTTGAACATGCTCTCTTCCATCCCCGCCTTAACGCTGAGGTCTGGATAGCCGGAAATTCAGCTACTTGGCTCTGGGTAGCCTTGGAGAGTCTGGGTGGGTCTCTAGGGGTAGAGGGGTGAGTGGGTGAGCATAGAAACCCAGGGGGAAGAAACCCTGGCAGCTGCCAGGGAAGCAGTGGAGATCTGTGTGGGCAGTGCCAGGGAGGAGCTGCTGACAGTCATTTCTGGGTCACCATACAGGGAGCCCTACCAGTTCCCAGGCTTTGGGGGTGGGGTGGGGTGAGGGCAGGTCTGCATCCCAAATCCAGACCCTGCTGCCTACTTTGTCTGGGATTAAACGGCCTGCTGCCAGCCGGCACTTCCACCCTTGCTGGGGCCTTGGTGAACCTCATGGAGTCCCCCACTGAGCGCCCGATTGTCGATTCTGAACTTCCCTTGGGCTTGTGGGCCTGCTGGCCTGCCTGCCCTGGAGGCGGGGTGCATAAAGGCGATGCAGAACTACTCACACTGTACCGCCTTGGCTTGGGGCTTCCCTCTCCTCCAACCCTGCTCCCTGGGCTCTGTCCACAGTTCCTAAGCATCCCTTTTTCTGGCAGCCTTACCCTTGGTGGGAGAGGTCTTTGGGGGCAGGATGACTTTCATGGGCAGAAATCCTTTTCCTAGTTCCCAAAGAGGGAATTCACCTTCTCAGTACTGTGAGGTTGATACCTGGTGCCCCCACCCACCATGGCAGTGACTTGGTCCCCTAGAAGTAAGTCTACAGTACTTTTCTCCCAAGAGTTCAAAGTGTGCAATTACACAGTCAGTGAAACTGAAGTCCAAAGAGCTTAAGTGTATTGCTGGGATAGAAAAGGATAAAAAATGGGGGTTCTGGCAGTGGGTGGGGGGCTAGGCTGCCATTGGAGGCCATTAAGTGTTAGGGGTGGAGGGGATATGACTCTGAGGTTGGGAGGCTCTGCCGTGGCCACTGCTACAGACAGCTGGAGGGGGTGGGGACAAATATCACATTTAATGAGTGAACATTCCTCCAATCCAAACAGGAGAAATCATGTCCCCATCTCATAGATGGGGACATTGGGGCTCCACAAGGTCAGTTGATTGGCCAGTGCCAGTGTAGAACCAGGATTCACAATATCTGTGGGTCTCACGTCTCCGAATTCTGCCCCACCTCACCTCCTCTCCCCACCCATCCCCTTACCCTCCTCTACTTTTTTCTGTTCCGCAGCCCTTATCTGGCATCTCGATTATGCTGCCCATCAGGGTTACCACTAGGCACAGGGGGTGACTGAGTACTTGGCTCTCAAACGTAGTGAGTCTGAGTTAAGATGTGCTAGAAGCATGAAGTCCTCACTGGATTTCCAAAACTTGTCTCACACACACACACACAAATGTAAAAACACTGACTAATTTTTTTGAATATTGGTTGCATATTGAAATGATAATATTTGGGTGTATTGGGTTAAATGAAATATATTATTAAGGTTAATTTCCTGTGTTTCTTCTTACCATTTTAATATGGCTACTAGAAGATTTAACATTAGATATGTGCCGTCCATTCCATTTCTATTGGACGGTGCTGGTCTAGATTATTTGCTTATTTATTGTTTATTGTAACCCACACCCCCATGCCATGTCTGCTCTTGGAGGGCAGAAGTTGACATATTTTGTTCACTATTCTGTTTTGTTCACGGCCATATTCCAGGTTTTCAGAGAGCGACACCGGTCTTTATTATGTGTTCAATAAATACTTGTTTAATTGAATCCAGCGATCTGATTGCAGGTCAGTCTCAGAGGGTTAGGAGAGTGTCCCTGTAAGGAACCCACAGGGCTCCACAAGGTGATCTAATCGTCCCCAAGGAGCCCTTCTCGACACCCTGTATGGGGAAATGGGTCTGAAGTTGAGCAGGTGAACGATGCTGGCTGGCGTACTCTCAGTCTTTTGGGAAGCTAGGAAAGAGACCGTCCTATGGAGAGACGACACCCTTTGGTTCCCTGGATGCTGGCCCCTCGCCCAGCCCCACCCCGCCCCGCCCCAAGGGGAGTCCCTGTGCGTCCACCTCTGGCGGCCGCGCACCTGGGAACAGGAGTGAGCGCCCTCAGCCGCCGTGGGCTAGGGGATACGTGTTGTTTTCTGTGGGTATAGTGTGGGGGTGTGTCCGGCCTGGGCTCACACAAGGTCACTGTGTCAAAGAAGCGTTCCGAACACTTTCTCTTTCCCCGCGATTTGATTGCGGCTCCGAAAGCCCCTTCCGTAGGGACTTCCCTCCCCGCCTGACTCACGCTGCCTCATGCGTGTGACTCAGGCTGGGCGCTGCGCCAGTCTCCCCCACCCCCACCCCGGCCACCGAGCTTGCTGCAGGGGCGGAGGGACAGGGGGCGACCGGAGGCGGACATGCAGGCACCGGTGCCGGGGCGGAGATGGGGGGATGTGGAGGCGGAAATGAGAGCCTGAGGGGCACAACCTGGAGAGGAGAGGTCCCGAGAATCTGAGCTCTGGGGAATGGATGACAAGTCAGAGAGCCGCTTTAGGAGAAACTGGAAGAGGGAGACTGGGAAAATGGGAGGACAGAGAGAGATGAAGTGGAGAAGAGCAGAGACTAGAGAGAGAGAGGGATAGAGAGAGAGCGCGAGCGTGAGCCAAAGGCCTTCTCGGAGGCCAAGGCAGACAGCAGGTGAGAGGATGGGACAAGTGACAAGTGAGAGGAAGGGAGGAGAACGGAGGGACACAGAAGCGTGTGGGTGCAGCTGCCCCTGAGCCCAGCTAAAACCTGGGAGGCGGGGCGGGGAAGCACCTCTCTGAGCCTTGCTCTCACCCTCAGCCCCCACCTCAGCAGCTCTGAGAGAGCGGACCAGTTATTCCTGTCTCTGGGCCTCAATCCTCCCATCTGCGAAATCGGAGGTGGTGATGGTGGGGAAAAATCCGGTCTCCCTGTGCTTGTTATTCTCCCTTCATCCATCCACCCCCTCACTCACCCCATTTATCCTGCTCTGACCAGCACAGTGTCTGGAAGGCTGACCGCTTGGCCCTGGTCCTGGGGCCCCCTTGCCAGCTGGCTTTCTGTTGGGCAGTGCCTAGCACAGGATATCCTAGAGGAGGAGAGAAGTTGGGGTGCTCCCTCCCCCACCCTGGCCCTGCTTTGGCTCCTGACCTGGCTGCTCCGTGTCCCTCCATGACTGCGGCTTGGGGCACACAGCGCCTGGCCCTGGCCCTTTAGGCCCTGGGAGGTGCGGTGACTTACTACCATCGCTGGCCCCTGTGCCACACCACCCCTCACCGATCTCCTTCACCCTGTCAGCCTGCACCTCTGTAAAGAGACCCTCCATTAGAGCTTCTTGAAGGCCCTGGGTTGAGTTCCATTTCCTGCCAGGGCCCTGACTGCTGCACAGCAGGGGGAGCACTGAGAGACAGCACAGGCACCCAGGAAATCGCAGCCCTCATTGTCATCCTGGTCCCTCCTTCCAACGGGGGTAGGGAACAGAGATAATAACCCTCACCAAAGTGATATACAACATTAAAAAGCACTTGGATACATATTAGCTCTTTAAATCATTGTAGTGAGTCTGAAGCAGGTGTGGGGTTATTCACTTCATTTATTGATAAAAGAGAAACATGAGGCTCATGCATTTAAGAAGCAACACAATGGAATGAGGGCAATGACAGTGGACTGTTTCCTGTGGGTGATGGGCCGGATCAGGGAGGGGGCAGCTACAAATAACAACAACAGTAGCAGCTAAGATGTACTAATACTTCCCAAGCACCGGGCAGTTCCGATGTGCCCTTCTCAACTCATTTAATGCTTGCAGCCACTCTGTGGGGTGGCCGCTGTCCTCACTGCCATTTTACAGTGTGGTGACTGAGGCACAGGGAAGTGGCCTTTTCCAAGGCCGCACAGCAGGGCTGGGCAGGAAGGCAGTCTGGCTGGCTTCAGATCTGCCACTCTAAACCTCTCCTAGGTACCTCTTCGGGTGCCTTGGGGAGGGGCGAGCAGAGTGAGCACACCTGCATTCCAAGCAGTGTCTTGGAGGGGAAAGAGTTTTGTCATGAGTTTCAGAAGTTACCCGCTATGCCGGAGCACCTGGTACAGGGTGGGAAGCGGAAGCAGCGGAATTTGACGATGAAGGGAGTAAACAGCAGCTGCTAACCGGGGCACAGGCCTGTCAGCCAGGGGACGTGCACTTTATTTTGAAGGGAGCCATGGAAGGTTTTTAGCAGCGGTGGGACAGGTTAGCATTTTAGAAAGAATTATTTTAAAATGCAAAAGAGATACTGTTTTTCTCCTACCAAACGGCGAAGAGCCTTAAAATGCTCGTTCCCAGTGCTGGCGACATTTCAGAGCACGGAGTGCTCTCACGGGGTGCTGATGGGGATGAGTTGGTTTGACCTTTCTGGAAAGCAGCTGAGCCATGTGTCGTGCTCAAGGAGGGTTCAGCCCTTCGACCTGCTAATCCCATTTCGAGGAATCCCTTCTCTGACATAATTAGAAAAGGGGTCAGAGATTGATGTCCCAGAATCTGAAATTCATTTCATCGTTAATAATAGCAGTAATAATAAAAGGAAACAACATAAGTGCCCAACAGAAGGGAATTGCCCCTCTTTAAAGCTCTTTGCCATTTCATAGGAGAAAAACAGCATCTCCCTTGCATTTTCAAATTAAAATGAAATATCACAAAATGTTTTATAACAATTAATACAGTTTTTCAAAGTCTTAGAAGTAATAACTGACTTCGTCAAGGCTGCAAGATGCAAGGCTAACACACAGAAAATAATATTTTATATGCTAACAATGAACAATTAAAAAAGACAATACTATTTGTAATAGCTCCAAAAGAAAAGGAAGACAAAAATAAATACTTGAGTGTACCTCTAACATACACAGGATGTTTATGTTGAAAATAAAATGTTGATGAAAGAAATCAAAGAAGATCTAAATAAATGCACTGCATTCATGGATTGGAAGACTCAACATAGTAAAGATGCAGTTTCTCTCCAAACTAATTGAATTTGTTTTCTATAGCTGTCATGACAAAGTACCACAAACTGGGTGGTTTAAAATAATAGAAATTGTCTCACAGCTCTGGCAGCTAGAAGTCTGAGGTCAAGGTGTCAGCAGGGCTGTGCTCTCTCCGCGGCTTTCCGGGGACCCTCCCCGGCCTCTTCCACCTTCCGGTGGTTTGCCCACTGTCCTCGGTGTCCTTGGTTGCAGCTGTAGCGCCTTCTCACCTGCCCCGATTGTCACATGAGTTCTCCCATGTATCTGTGTCTCTCCTCTCATAGGAACCTCGTGCTTATTGCATTAAGGACCCACCCTACTCCACTATGACCTCGTCTTAACTGGTTACGTCTATAGTGACCCTATTTCCAAATAGTCATGGTCTGAGGTGATGTATTAGGTCCAGGTTAGGACTTCAACATATTTTCTTGAGGAACACAATTCAACCCATAAAACTGATGTATCAGTTGAACACAATTCCAGTCAAACCCGAGCAGGAATTTTTGTAGGTATAGACAAACTGCTTCTAAAATTTATACGGAAAGGCAAAGAAACTAGAATACTTAAAACAATTTTAAAAAAGAATGAAGTTGGAGGAATTGTATTATCTGATTTTAGAATTTACAACAACAGTACTCGCAACAGTAATCAAAACAGTAGTGCCCTGGCTGGGTAGCTCAGTTGGTTGGAGCATTGTCCTGATGCGCCACGGTTTTGGGTTCAATCCCCATTGCGACGTGTGCAGGAGCCAACCAGTGGGTGCATGGAGAGGTCAATGTTTCTCTTTCTCACTTTTTCTCTCTCTCTAAAGTCAATAAATAGAAAATTATTTTCAAAAAAGAGTGTGGTGCTGTCAGAGGAATGGGCGCACGGATCAATGAAACAGAACGGAGGCTCAAGAAAGAGACCCACACACCTGGCCAGTGTGGCCCAGTCGGCTGCAGCGTTGCCCCATACGCCAAAAGGTTGCGGGTTTGATTCTGGGTGAGGGCACACGCCTAGGTTGTGGGCTCAGCCCCCAATTTGGGAACCTAGGAGAGGCAACCAATCGATATTTCTCTCACAGTGACAAAGTGTCCCCAGTGAGGATAAAAAAAACAACAACAATGAAATAAATCCATACAGATATGGCCAATTGATTTAGACAAAGGTGCAAAAGCAATTCAGTGGAAAAAGGATAGTTTTTTCAACAAATGGTGCTAGAACAACTGGACACCTATATGCAAAAGCAATGAAATTTGTCTTAGACCTCACACAGACTAAAATTAACTGAAAATGAATCATAGGTCCAAATGTACAACCTAAAATTATAAAATTTCTAGAAGAAAGCATAAGAGAAAAGTATTCATGATCTGGGGGTTAGTCAAAGAGTTCTTAAACATGACACTAAAAGTACGATCCATGAAAAAATTTTTGATAAATTATCAAAATCAAAGCCTTTTGCTCTGTTGATGGGCGTTAAGAGTAAAAAAACAGATTATAGTCTAAAAGACAATATTTACAAATCACATATTTAACAGAAGACTTGTTTCCAGTATACCAAAACAACAACAACACAAAAAAACCCCTCAAAACTCAACAGTAAGAAAAAGACCTACTGATTTTAAACTGAGCAAAACAGTTGAACAGACACTTCACCCAAGGGGATATGCAGATGGCAAATAGCACACGCAAAGATGTTCAACATCATTAGCCACCGGTTAAGTGCAAATTAAAACCACAGTGACCCAGCAATCCCATCCTAGATCTTTACCCCGGAGAAATAAAACTGACGTTCACACAAGAACGCTAACAGCAGTTCTATTCATAATCACCAAAAACTGGGAGCAACCCAAGTGGGGGAGTGGGTGAATGAAATGTGGTGCATCCATACCGTGGATTCCTACTCAGCAGTGAGCAGGGACGAACTCTTGCTACTCATAGCGACATGGATGAAAGAAGCCAGTCCCAAAAAGATTACATGCTGCACGTTTCAATTTCTATGACGTTCTAGCAAAGACAAATAATGGTGCTGGGAACAGATCAGTGGTTCCTAGGGCTGAGGCGTGTCTGTAAGGGGGAGGCAAGAGGGAATTTTTCAAGGATGATATAACTGTTCTGAATCCTGATTGTGGTAGTTACATGTACCTGTACATGCAAATTCCTAGAACTGCACCCCAAAAAGATTACTATTACTGTATGATAAGTAAAAAAACCAACTACGCACATCCAGTCGGATAACTATGCAATAAATCAAGTAACAGTGTCCTGTTAATGAGAGAACCTAGGTGATGGGTAGGAGGGGTCACTGAGCGATACTTTTAGCTTGGCTGTCGGACAATTTTCATAATAAAATGTTGGGGAACACTCTAAGCAGAATGATCCTGTTTATTTTTAAAATCTATCCATCGATCTATCTGTCTTTCTGCCTATCTACATATAGGAAGAAAATTGAAGATATCATACTAATATATTAACAACAGGGATCTCTATGAAGGGTAAAATTGTGGGTAATTAAAATGGTTTTTGAAAAATATTTCTGTATTTTCTATAATGAGCACATATTATTTTATTTAGGAAGAGTATCAGCTATGTTTTATATTTTATTTTTCTTTTTGAAAAATCCTTACCCAAGGATATGTTTATTGATTTTTTTGTTGGCGAGAGAGAGAGAAACATCTATGTGAAAGAGAAACATCGATCTGTTGCCTCCTTTACATACCGTGAATGGGGATTGAACCTGCAACCTAGGCACACGTCCCAACCAGGGATCGAACCCACAGCCTTTTAGAATACGGGATGATGCTCCAAGCAACTGAGCCACCTGGCCAGGGCTATTTTATTTACTTTAAATGTCTTTTTTTCACTTACATGTAAATCTATGCTTATGGTCAAGTTCAAATAATACAGAATTATGTCACCCTACAGGGGACATTCTGCATATACCCTAAAGGATAAATCTTAAAGTAAATCTTTAATTCTTTTATATTATGTCATCTTTAAAAAACTAAGTAGCTCAACCATATTACATCTTTGTTTTCCATTACCATTACCCAACAGTAACAATTTTACATTTACAAGGAAGAAAGTAGCCTCTATTCTATAAATTTGAGGCAAAGAAGGTGTAATAACTTTTCCTCATTCCAAAAATTGAACCAGGAAAAGAATTTGCATGATTGAAACTCTGTTATTTTAAAAGATATAACTGTAAATGTTTATAAGTATAAAAGGTGGGCAGGGTCTACATCTGGCACAGCCACCAAAACTTTTTGTAACCCTTCTCTGGGCCTCGGCTTTCTATATTGTTTTATCGTGAAGAATAAACAAAGACTTAATACAACCCTGGCACCGGCCAGCAGAGTGGAGGGCATTGTCCCATGTGCCTGTGTCCCCTTTTCTCTGAGTCCTGACCCTCTGCATTTCTGGATAAGCGTGTGGTGATTGCCAGAAAGACTGTGTATTCTTGTCTCCCTTATGAGATGTGGTCAGTGACAAAATATTTTTATTTTCTTATTTAAAAATGTTTTTAGTTACTGATTTTAGAGAGAGAGGAGGAGGGAGAGTGAGATAGAAACCCAACCAGGGCTGAGCAAAATGTTTTTATTTTTAATTTTTTAAAAAGACTTTATTTATTTTTAGAGAGAGGGGAAGGGAGGGAGAAAGAGAAGGGGAGAAACATTGATGTGTGAGAGATACATTGATAGGTTGCCTCTCACACACGCCCAACTGGGGACCTGGCCCTCAACCCTGGCATGTGCCCTGACTGGGAATCGAACCAGTGACCTTTCAGTTCACAGCCTGGCACTCAGTCCACTGAGCCACACCAGCCAAGGCTCTCTCTAAAATTAAAAAAAATAATAAATGTTAGATTGTGGACATGATGGCGAGAGCACAAGCAGCTGTTTTAGACCATGAGAAAATCTCGGGAATGAAAGCCGCACACTGCAGAGCTGCGAGATGGAGCCCGGGTTGCTGGGACTGTGGTGTATACACAACGCTCATGCTCACCCTGGACCGTCTGCCTCTGGACTTCTCCTTCTTCTTTCTTTAAAGATCTTATTTATTTATTTTTAGAGAGAGGGGAAGGGAGGGAGAAAGAGAGGGAGAGAAACATTAACGTGAGAGAGAAACATCGATCAGTTGCCTCTCGTACATACCCTGACTGGGACCAAACCTACAACCTAGGCATGTGCCCTGACCGGGAATCGAACCAGCAACCTTTTGCTTTGCAGGATGATGCCCAACCAATTTAGCCACACTGGCAAGGGCTGGGCTTCTTGAATGTGTGGGAGAAATATACTTCTGCCTTGTGTCATCTGCTGGTCTGTTGAGATTTTGTTAATTGCAGCCTTCTACAAGGCCTAAACAAGTTCCCATGCCAGAGAAACCTTAATGGGGCTGCTAAGCACATTGTTCTGGAGTTCAGCAGAAGGGTCTGAGTTGGAGAAAACATGCCCAGAGAGGTAAAGATGCCCACAGTCACGCAGCCAGAAGCAGCTGGACCCTGAAAGGAATGTTTATTATCTATCTATCGATGAGTAAGAAATCCCTCCAAAATGTAGCAAGTGGGAGTCAGGGGCCTGGGTGGTAGCTTGGAGTTCATTGTGAGATTGAAGTTAAGATATTGGCCAGGGCTGCATCATCTGAAGGCTTGGTGGGGCTGGAGGAGCCATTTCCACGGTGGCTCACTCACATGGCTGCTGACCGTGCTGAGGGCCTGCCCTGTGCCTGCCCTCTGTTGAAGGTTTTACCTGAGTAAAGATTGATGCTGCTTCTGGGGGTAAAAGGGAGAGATAGTGTACGTAATGGTGCCCTCTGGTAAGTTCCAGCAAGGGCAGTTGGGATGATTAAGAGAAATGCTGTCTCTAAGGCACGTGGCCCACAGTAAGTGCTCACTGAAGGTTAGGTCCTGGTGGGAACAGGCTCAGAGAGCCTGAGGTTCAAGTTCCAGCTTTGCTGCTTGGTACTGGTACTGCCTCAGTCTCCTCAGCCATCAAATGGGATGCTGATATCTATCTTATTGAGTCCTTGTGAGGATTAAAAGAGGAAATCCAGCTAAAATGCCCAAGCTAGCACCTGGTACATCATAATTTGCCCAACTAGAGCTTTACGATGGTGAATTTCCCTCAAAAGGATTCTCGGGGGGCTTCCCCAGGCTGCAGTACCACGGCGTTTGAAGCATCATCCATGTAACCTTGCCAGATGCCTTCACCACCCTTTCCCAGGGCCTGCCCTGTGCTTTCCGCACCCCTGTCGCCTTACGTGACATGCCATCCTCACACTGAGCCCCTTCCTTCTGTTCATCTCTTCCCTAACCCTTTCCTGATGGGATCACCCAGGTAGGCCTCGGCTCCCTCTGTGCCTCTCAGGGCTTGTCCCCTGCCTTGTTCTTTGTGCCTCACACTGTGCTGGGCACAGCCCGTGGGGCGGGTGGAAAGACCCATGCTGGAACAGTTTTGATTTTGGGGGATGGCTACCTTAGCTGAGATAGAGGGCCTCTAGGGTGGCTAGCTCGGCTGCAGGTAGCAGGAGGGTAACCTAGCTGAGATGGGGAGCCAAGAGGTAGGGGGTGGGGAGGTTGCCCTGTGGAAAGGCCACTGGAGGAAGTGAGCCTGAGCTGAGAAGTGAATGGTATCCCTTGCCCCACTCCAGGATGTCAGGTCAGCAGTAGGTGGCGATTGTGTTTTTCTAATTTGCTCACTCTAGTTGCTCAATAGTTGCTTTTGAAATTGAGAGGAGGGTTACCTGAAGATTTGAGGGGTGATAAAATTTCTGCTTTTCCCCAAATACCCCTCCCTCCACCAGCTTGTTCAAGGTGCCTGAAAGCACCCCATTAGAAGAATCATGTCTGGCTTAAAAGCCAGTGTCTCCAGAAAGCCCCCATTCAGATCTGCACCCAGTTTGTTCCGTGGGCAGGTAACGAAGCAGCCCATTAGTCCTGATGAGCTGATCTGACAAACCATCTGTCACCAACAGCCCCAAGCCACATTATGAAATCACTGAATGTGTCATCGCTTTCACCTGACTTCATTCTTCCTCAGGGTCACCACCCAATCCCCAACTCACCCCCTGGTGGTCTAGACTCCCCTCTCAATAACCCCACCTGCATGTAACAGCCTCTCCTCACCAAAACCACTCCAATCACCATGCTCAGGGCTCTGCTGGGGCTTCCCATGGTGATGAGTGTGAGGCAGGATAAGCTCCCATCAGTGCCACAACCCCCTCCTCCATGCACTCCACCCCCTCCCCCCCCACCGTAGAAATGCATCCATGGAATGGAGGAGCAGCTGTGCTGGGGTGGAGTGAGGCGGCGTCACACAGCCATAGAGCTCAGAGCCTAAGGGGACCCCAATAAGCCAATTGGTCTAGTCCTTTACTGTTAGGTGGGCAAGGTTCTATTATCCATGGTTTTGGATGAGGAAAACCCCTAACTGAGCTATTTCACCCCATCCCCATGGATAAAACTAGGTCTGTCTCTCATGAGGAATTACCTCCCACCTGGGCTTTTGCGCTAAATGGTCTCAGCACTTCTAGGAGCGATGGGGCTGTACTGTACTGGAGCAAGATTCAGCATGCCTCAGCCTGACGCCTGGCTTAAACGGCTTCAACGATGAGGAAATTTCTGCTATCTTGTAACAAGGTGGCCAGAGGTGAAATGGTAACATTGCTGGTTAGCTGAGTGGCTCGACAATGTCATCAAAAGCTGTGGAAAGTAGGACCAATAAAATGGCATTGGTCTGGTCAAGATGGGATAAAGTATATAAAACAAAATGACATCATTCATGTCAACCAAGATGGCTGCCAGTCAGTCATGACACTTTGGTTCAAAAAGAAACTGTGTAAGTCACACCAGACACATCTAGCAAGGAAGGACAACTAAAATATCTGCACATGTGACCAGAACAGCCACATCTGCAGAGCAGGGGACCCCCCGACCCCAGCAGATAGAGGCTCCTGGGGAAACTCCTCACTCACCAAGAGGGGTGTCAAGACACTTATCAAGAGACCCAGGGAGGTGGAGAACATAACCCTCAAGGGTATAACTGAGGTATACTTCAGACCACTGCTGAGATGGCTGAGCTCCACGCACCAGAATACTGCTCCAGGCCACGCTGATCTCTTGGCACTGGCCGCCGAAGGCTCTGCTCCACTAGATCAAAACTGTACCCTCTCAGATCTGTGAGACTGGCTTTTTCTTGCAAGGTGCTGAGCGCTCCCTTGCTCGCCATGCTGCCTCCAGGACCCGTTGGTTGATATTCTGGAGCTCAAGTTCGTTGTCCCCCATTGATTGCTCTGTGTGTGTTATATTCCTCCTAGATTGTTAGAGTGTGAGTAGGATATTAATGTACATTGGTGTTCTACCTTGAGTGAACCTGCATTCAATAAAAGCTGAGTGAATAGCACAGTTATTTTGTGTGACTCTTGTCTATTCCTTGTTGCCTAGTTGCCCTGTAGGCAGCTAGCTGAGCAGTCACCCAGCTGACTTATAGGAAAGGCTGCATCATGAAACATATGGTCCCGACAAGGACTAAGGCTGTTCTCAGCCTTCATTTCTGCCGTGGCCAAAGGTCAGCCATGTTTTTCCTCAGGGTCACAAGATGGCTGCCTTTCACCAAGCACCATGTCCAGACATGACAATGTACAGTGAAAGAAGAGAAGAACTCTCCTGGAAGCTACCAACAATTCATCTTCATTTCTCAGTGGTCATAATTACATCATTGTTCATTCAAAATCCATTATTAGTGCAATGTTGGGAGAAATTTAATTCTCCATGGGTCTCTCGTGTTTCTGCACATCTCTCAAGGAGGTTTGTGTAGCCAATAGCTTTAGAATATAGCATTTTGTTCAAGATCAAAGAGCAGATTTGTTTAATTCCCATTTGAAAAGATTTAGGTTCCCTAAGCTCAGGGTTTCTCTCCTGTAATGCAACTCATTACAGTCACATGACCACACCTCACTGCAAAGGAGGCTAGGAAACGTAGACTTTAGTGCACCTGAAATTTCCATTTCTACTGAATATGGGTGAATGGATTTCAGGCAATTGGCAGTCTCTACCATAGTTACCCCAATAAAATTGGGGTTCTGTGAGGGAGTCAGGAAGAGGGTATCGGAGAGGAAAAGAAAGCGCCTGCGAAGGAGGGCTGGTGCCTTGGCCCCGTTCTACAGATAAAGAATTGAGCTCCAGAGAAGTGTCAGAGCTGGGCCTAGAACCTCTGGTCGGCTGACTCCTGACCTCAGCTTTTCCCATGTTCCTGCCTCTCCCTCAGTACAGGTCAGGTTAGGCCATGGCAAAGGAAGCCTCAAAACACTCGATTTCCTTGGCTTCCGTGGGTCCTGCAGTTCACCTGATCTTTGGTCTCTCTCTGTCTCCTTCTCCCCCTTCTCTTCCTGGCCTGTGATTGCTGGAGCTCCCAGGTTCGGCTGCCTCACTTGCACCCTGTGTGTTCATCTAGCACGTGGCATTAAACACCATCTCCTTACCTTGAGCCATACTACCCTGCTATCTACCTCCGGGACCAGTCTTCGTGCTCTGGATTTGCATATCCAACTGCCTGCCGACACCGCCGTGTGGGTGTCTTATAGGCACCTTGGAATTTCAAGTCGAAAACTGAACTCATGACATCACCACGCACTGGCTTCTCTTCCACTCTAGCCAGTCTCAGTAAGTGTTTCGCCCTCCAGCTAACAGTCTTGGCATCTTGAACACCTTCCTCTACCTCTCCTTCCACATGCACTCTACCTCCCGGACCACCGCTGGAGCCTCCTCCTGTCTCTGTGAAGCCACCACAGCTTGCCCCAGCCGTTCCTTACCATCTTAAAATGGAGGTGTGATCATACCATTCTTGTTCTGAAATCCACTGCTTTTGGGATAAAGACAAAAATTCTTTTTATGATGTAACAGTCACTCGCCCCTCCCCCACTGTCCAATCTTTTCTTCTTTAGGGAGAGAACCCCCTATTTGTAGCTGGGCAGGTAGGTACAAGGCCATTTAAATGAAGACTCCATTTCCCATCCTCCCTTGTAACTAAGGAGGCCATGTATTAAATTCTGACCAATTGGATGAAGGCAGGTGTTGTGTTCCTACATGGGGGTGGGGCAGATTTCCTTTGCCCCTTCCTCCCTGCCACTGACAAGAACGTAGACAGGATGGCAGACCTTCAAGCAACTATACTGGACCATGAAGAAGAAGCCAGTGCTGAGGCGGGCAGAAAAGGCCTCGTCCCTGATGCTGTGATGCACACACCTGTCTCCCTTTAGGTTTCTCTCATGGAAAACAGAAATAAACTGTGATGTAGCTTAAATCAGTTATTTTGGGTTTTCTCATGGTCCAACCAAATCCTGTCCGGATCCTATGACCTCTGCCGCCCTCCGGAGCGTCAGCTTGTGGCCTTTCCCCTTGGTCACTCTGCTCTAGCTACAACGCTAGTGTTGGCTTCCCCTGCGCTCCGGGCTCTGCCTGGACTCAGGGCCTTTGCATGGGCTCTTCTTTCTTTCCAGAGCGCCCTCTCCTCCTGGCCGCCTCCGGCTCACCCTTCAAGCCTCAGCTGAGATGTCACTTACTCAGGGAAGTCTTCTCTGATTGCAGGGACATACCTACAGTATTTTGTACCCAGAGCAGATAGTTTTGTGTTCTTTTTAATACCCCTCCTCTGTACATTATTTTCAATAATAATGATGACATGAATAGTAATAGTAGGCAAAAAATATATAATGAAGTACCTTGAAGTGACAATAAGCTCACAACTATCAACAACTGAACCTAAAAAACAAAAACTAAGCAAACAAGAACAGGAATAGAATCATAGATTTAGAGATCATTTGGAGGCTTATCAGCTGGGAGGGGGAAGGGAGAGAATGGGGGAAAAGTTACAGAGAGTAAGAAGCATAATTGGTAGGCACAAAATAGACAGGGGGATGTAAAGTACAGCATAGGAAATGGAGAAGCCAAGAACTTATTTGTACGACCCATGGACAAGAACTAAGAGGGCTGGGGGGATTGCTGGAGGGAAGGGTGAATACTGGGCAGAGGGGCGTAAGCGGGGAAAAATTAGGGCAACTGTGATAGCATAACCAATAAAATATACCTTAAAAAATTTAAAAATGAAAATTTTGTTTTATTGAATTTCATATATAATCATCATAATAGAAAATAAAGTAAAATATTGTAGCACAAAAAAGTAATGGACTAATACTTTTTAATTACATTAATGCATTTTTTTTTTTTACAAAAGGGAAAAATGGATATCTACATCTATTGCAATAATGAATAACATTACACTATTTGTTCTTCAGGCTTCTGCAGATTTGTCAATGACTTCATCAAAAATTATCTTTCAATATTTATGTTTAAGAAATAGCTTAAGCAGATTTGTCCATTCATCTTCTATCATAATTGAACAAAGAATCTTTTACATTAATTTTTATTTGGAAATGTTTTTTCTCACATGGACCAATTGACACGCAAATAGGGACAGCCATAAACATCAGGTTACACTTGGCAGAAATTCGGGACAAAAATCCATTTCGCAATAAATTCCAGAAACCATAGCACTGTCCAGGTCTGTTTCCTTGGCGTGGATTCTAGCAGCTTTCAAATATCTTCCCAAATGAACATTTTTAAACAAATAAAAACTCCACACGGTCACATCAAACTGTGCTACCAATGTTTATTTCAAACCTACTGTAAACAAAGGACAGTGCAACAGGGTTAGAAATACAATTTTCTTCTGAAGTGAGTGTGGACAATTCTGCATCCACATGACCTCGGGTCTCTGGTCCCCCGTGTGGAGAGTGGCTCAATGACAAGGAATTCTCCCAATGAACATCCGAGTAGAATACAATGTTTAGTAAAGGATACGTACAAAAAGGTGCTAATTTGAAACTTACATATATATTATGAAAAGTCAACCGTGAAGCAAACAGTTGTTGAGGTCTTAAATCAATAAAAGATCTTTTGGGGGAAGACATTGTTTAGAATTACTGGTCTATAGTGGTAATAAAAACCAGACTAACTTTTAGTGCGTTTGTATTGTTTAAAAATTTGTTGCTGATGATACCCGCCCTTGTTGCCAACATCAGGGCTGATGATCCCACCCGCCTTCGGCACGTGCACCCCTTGGTACCAAATCCCTGCATTTATTTCTTCTTGAGGCACTTTCCTCAAAGGGTATATCTGTGTCACAACTTTGTTGTCCGTTCCCTACTGGACTGTCTGCTCCATGTGGGCAGTCCTAGTCCTGTGCAGAGGCCCTGGCAGGGGCTGGCAGTGGCAGTCACTAGGCCCTTAATTCACCTGTTGAGTGAATGTAGGTGCAGAGTGTGTGCTCTGTAAAGGAGGCTACAACTGCTGTCATCGGCAGCACGTTTATAGTCTAGCATGTTATAAACATTGGAATGTCTCCGTGTTCAATGTCAGCAGCAAGCTGCCTCTTCCTGAAGCCTTTGTGCATCCCCCTTTCCTTCTTGGACCTCCGGGGGCGAATGCCAATTTTTTCTTCTCCAGCAGTCATTCCCAGACAGCAGCAGTTGGATCTCATTCACCTGGGGTCCCTTGGACCCCAACAGAGGGCCTGGCACAACATATGAGTTCTTAAATACTCGTTCAGCAGCAAGAGTTTATTGAGCATCTACTACACACTAGGAATTTTCTTTCTAAGAAAACATAAATTTTGTGTGGCTTCTAATAGTTACAGCAACTCGCCAGGGTGGGCGTGAGCACTCTCACAGACAAGGACAGTGAGACCCAGAATGGTTTGATGACTTGCCCAAGATCACACAGCCAGTGAGTGCAGAACCAGCTTTCCATGTCTGTGAGGCCCCAAAGCCCCCTTTCTTTCCAGACTGCGGGGTGTGGGGAAGGTGACTCCAGTTCAGGGGTGGGACTGGGTAGGAGCCACAAGTGCAGGTTAGGCACATGCCAGATGCCTGGACTGACTCCTGGCCTGGCACAATGGTGAGCACCTCTGCCTGGCCCCGGGGCTGAAGTTCCCAGGTGTGGCTGTGGAGGCCTGGGGTTGAGTTTCGGTAGCAGACATGAGCTCCAATGCCAGTGAGCTCCCACCACTGATAGCTGTGCAGCATGGGAAAAGTATGGAATCCTTCCATGCTGTGGAGAACCGGGAGAGATGGGAGCATCTGAAAAGGATTAGAAACATTGGCTAGGGTTGGCTCGGAGTTGGGCACAGGCGGAGATGGGCCCAGGAGGCGCTCTGCCGATGGCTGTCTTCTATTTCTCTTCCATGTTCTATTCCCTCCCCATCCCTTTCACAATCCAGGAGGAGCATGGTTGCCCTGATGGTCCCTGCAGGAAGGGTGTGTTGCACACCTGACGGGGACACCTCCAGGATCCCGGGATAATGCTGGTGCCCTCCAGGCTACAGGTCGTTCGAGATAGAAGTGGTCCCTAGGCTCCTTTCAGGAGGATATCGGCTGAACCACTTCCCCACACCCCTCCCTGGCCTGCTGTCCACCAGACCGCTCCCCTGTACACTAGGGCAGCCATGCAAGCCCCAGACTCCAGGCGTGGGGCGGGGGCGGGGGCGGGGGAGGGACTGGGCCTGCTTGCAGTGGGCAACTTGGAGGCAGAGAAATATGCCCATGGGTGTGGGTTTGGAAGTTTCAGGTGGTTTCCTGGTGCCACCTCGTGGTTGCGGTTGGCTTTGCCGCGCCTGCTCTGAAAGGGGATGCTGGCGCGGGGCGCTTGGCTGGGGTTGGGCCACTTTGGGCTCTTGGCCTGTGACGCTGCGACGAACCCCCAACCTCTGTTCCTGTCTTTAAAGGAACAACCAAGGCCCTGAGGGCTCCCAGTGGCATGCGGCGAGCAGAAAGGTGAGGAAGGAAGCAGTAAGGGGCATCCAGTCCAGAGATGGGAGGTGAGGACCCTCCCTGGGTCTCAGGAGGAGAAAAACGCCCCAGGATCCACCCAATGGTTCTATTTACCATGAGTTGAACCCCACACCTTTCAGAGATTCCTCTGTGGCCCAGGCAAGATACCTGGTGTGTCGATGGGCTGGAGGCATCTTTCATTTTCTCCTGATCATTGAGGACAGGTGGGGAGGAGGATCGGGGCCCCAGCCCAGGCCTGACATCCATCCAGCACTGGAACCCTGAGTGAGACTGTGGAACTGAGACTAGCCTCCTGGGCCATCCCGGCTCACCTGTGGGGCCCTTGGCTCCCGCAGCATAGGCGGTCAGCAGGGCAGTGTGCACCCACTGCCCTGGGACTCCTCCAGGCCCACGGCAAAGGCAGGGCAGCGGCGTGGAGATTCTGGGCCTCATGAGACTGCCCAGGCAGCCCTAGGACCCACAAGAGCAGTGCCCAGGGCTGTCTGGTTCCCACTGGAGGGAGAGGGCAGCAGGAATGACCCCGGCAGAGGGTTTGGGAACCTTTTGTTCTGAGGGCCAAAGTCCCAGGTGTCAGCCCTCTAGCCCACGCTGCTGGCTTGCCGTCCTGCCTCAGACTTTCCATTTTAGCAGCACTCGCCTGTACGCCTTTGCACGCCGGCTTCTCCAACTTCGTGCCTTTTGGGCGCACTCTTCGTTCTACTCTTTATTTTCTTCCTCGGCCAGAAGAAAAACTTAAAGAAAGGCAAGATTTGCAAATAAGTAGGTGAAGGAAGCCGGAGTCCAGCTGTGAAGGAGAAGGGCCTGCCTTGCAGTCAGGCGGAGGCTCCCCGGGGTATCCTCTGGATGGAGCCTCTGGTCACAGTTGGCTTCCAGCTTTCCAAGGGGGAACGAGAGCCCCTTCTGGGTGAGTTGGGGGGCAAGGTCATGAATGAGTTCTGAAAACTTGGGGTTCCCCGCAGGTCCATGGCGAGGCCTGTGCTGGGTGCTGGGCAGAGTGCGTGAGAGGGGCGGGTGCTTCTGGATTTCTGCTTCTCTGCTCCCAGTGATCACCTCTGGTTTGCAGAAGGCTGAAGCGTGAGTCCCCAGCTGACCCAGGTGACCGGGGATGAGGGGCCAGGGGCACCTCATCAGCATATGATTAAGCGTATGAGTGCAGGTGGGTGTGGGGCCAGACTGCCCTTTTCGTAAATCACATTTTCTATAATCAGCACTTATTTTATCTAGGGGAGAATAAACTACATGTTATTTATTTTAAAAGACAGCGGAGGTTTCTGGCTGTTGTCTCTGCCCGATCCCTGGCTGTGACATCCCCTTGTCCACGCTATGGGAGTCCTTGCCCCTCTGCTGTGGGGGCCTGTCTTTACTGTGCCCTATGTCGTCCTTGGTTTGCCCCTCCTTTCGGTGGGACACAGCCTCTAACTTTCTGAAAGGACTGTCCGGGCGAAGCTTTACAAGCAGCGCAGGTCCCCACGTCTTCAGCCCCCCTCACACCTGGCGGTTGCTGTAGAACCCAGGGTGGGGACGCACTTGATTTCGGAATGTCCAGGTGATGATGTGTCAACCTCTTGTTCATTTTCTTGTTTTTAATGTCACCGTAGAGCAATCTGAAGCCATTTAGCTCCTAACCCATTTAAGAAAAATGTGACCTAGTTTTTTCTCTTCAGAAGTTTGTAGAATATCTGTGCCTGAAATTTCATGATGACAGGCTCTGGTGAGGGTGGATTTGTACCCACTGTATTGCTACCTGACTGGCCATTTAAGTCTGGAAACTCATGCCCTTCAGTTCAGAGAAATGTTCTTGAATTCTTGCCTTTTTTTTTTTTTAACAGCTTTATTGGGATATAATTCGCATACCACACAATTCACCCATTTAAAGTGTACAGTTCGATGGCTTTAAGTATATTCACAGAGTTGTGAAACCATTACCACAACCAATTTTAGAACATTTTTGTTGTTCCAGAAAAGAATCCCACACCCCTTAGCTGTTACCCCTCCCGAACCCTTCCATTTACCTCAGGTCAGGCAACCGCTGGTCTGCTTTCTGCTTCTATAGATTTGCTTATTCTGGGCATTCATGCAAATGGATCCATGCAACATGTGGTCTTTTGGGTCTGGCTTCTTTCGCTTAGCATGAAAATCTTTAAGGTTCACCCATGTTGTAGGATGTATCAATCCTTCATTCCTTTTCATGGCTGAATAATATTTTATTATATGGATCTACCATATTTTATTTATGCATTCATCAGTTGATGGGCATTTGAGTTTCCACTTTTTGGCTTTTATGATTGAATAATTTTGTCCTGTTTTCTGTTCTTTTCTGCTCTCTCCTTCGCCCTTCCTACAGTTTAGATGTTGACCTCTATTTGAGCAGGAAGAGAAAGAAATTGGACTTAGAAAGAAATTGCTAGGCGGAGGGAAGGGGTAGCCTGCCTCCCGTCATTTGGCAAATGTGCGTTTACCGCAAGTGGCCGTAGGAGCGTCGCAGAGCCCTCCACAGGCACAGGGAGCCTGGCCGCGTGAGGAGCTGGGGCTGCAAAGAGCCACAGCAGAAGGCATCTCCTCTGCCAGGTGCCAGGCAGTGAGGAGACCCAGCAGCACCCTGAAGAGAGCTCATACATGCCCAGGGCAAGGGAATGTTCCCTGGGGTGTCCCATAACTACAGAGAATGGAACACTCACTAGGTTCCCCTTCCCAGGTCACCTTGGAGCCCTCCTTGGTTGACCTGCAGGGGGCAGTGGTGGTGCCAGGGAGCCACCGAAAGGGAGGAGCACACGTTCTCCCTTTGTTTGAGTCCCTCTGCATGAATCCTCTCACACAAGCTCCTGGGGGCTGGTGAAGGGAGCAGACCTGTTTGCCCGGGGGACAGCTTTGCAATAAAAGGGTACTTACTCCCTGATTGTCCCCCTTTTGTTGCTTTCGCAATTCTAGAGCCACAGGGATGTCCCTCTTGATATGCTCGGCCTAGAGCAGGGCTTCTCACACTCCAACGTGCACGTGCACGAGTCCCTGGGGTATTGCCTGAGACTCTGCATCTTAAACAAGTTCCCAGCTGAGTGAGGCTCGCGCTGCTGGTCCACGTACCACAGTTTGAGAAGCAAAGCGTATGGGGTGAGAATTTGGGGAAGAGCAGATATTATCAATATTAACCTCTAAAGTAATAAAGGCTTAAACCAGATGGAATTTCTTTCTCTGAGATGTTAATGAGACCAGAGGTGAGGTGTCCAGGACCCAGTTCCTTCTCTGCTGCTGTTCTGTCACCTTCAACGTGAAGTAACGCAACCTGCTCAGGGTCACACAGCCAAGATGTGGCAGAACTATTGTTTGAACTTAGGTTTTCTGGCTCTAAGTCCTATATTTTCTGCTTGACCTTGTGTCACGAGTGATGGGTGGCCATCTGGGCTGTGCATCCAGTAAGAGTACGTGGTGGGTGGTGGGGGGCCAGGACTCAGGTTTTCCAGCAAGAAAACAGGGGCAGGTGACCTTGTGGTCATGTGGGAGAGGCTGAGTCCTTGGGACATGGTCGGGAGGTACTGTCAGAGAAACGGGTTCCAGGCAGCGCTGGAAAATGACCTCTCACTGCCATTCCCCCTGCATCACATGGCTAGCTACACGGATAGCCCTCTTTTTGTTACAAATTTTAATTACAAATTACAAATAGGCTTTTAATTACAAATTTTGAAATATTTAAAGCATACAGGAAATGTTATAACAAACGCCTATAATCCTCCAACAAGATTATTTTGTTTAAAATATTTTGTCACGCATATATAATTTTTGAAAAAATTTTCACAGAAAGAACTAAAGCCTACCCTTGGTATCCCTCCTTCTCCCTTCCCTTAAGTATTTAAAAAAAAAAAAATCCCCAAACACGTTTTAAAACTTGTACCAAATATTTATATATCCATTTATAACATATTGTTTTGTATTCTAAAATTCCGTATTAATAGCCCTGACTGGTGTGGCTCAGTGGGTTGGTTGTCGTCCTGCAGACCAGAGGGTAACCAGTTCAATTCCTAGTCAGGGCACAGGTCTGGGTTGTGGGCCAACTCATAGATGCATCTCTCCCTCTATGTCTCCCTCCCTTCCCCTCTCTCTAAAAGAAATAGATAGGTAGATAGATAGATAAATAAAATCTTAAAATAAAATTCCACACAAATGGTACCGTACTACTTATCATTTTGCAAATTGCTTGATCTCAACATTATGCTTTTGAGACCTTCAGTGCTGATCTAGGTAAATGTAATCCATCCATTGTATTCCTGTGTCTTCTTTTATGACAACTAAGGTTTATCTACTCTCCTGCTAAGTATAGTTACTTGTAATATTTTACGATTCTTTTCTAAAATTATATTTATTGATTATTCTATTACAATTGTCCCAATTTTTCCCTTAGCCCCCCTCCCTCAGGGAATCCCTACACCTTTGTTTCTGTCCATGTTTCATGCATGTAAGTTCTCTGGCTGCTCCATTTCCTATGCTCTACTTTACATCCCCATGGCTATTCTTTAACTACTTATTTGTATTTCTTAATCCCCTCACCTCTTCACCCATTCAGTTACTGAATGTGGATCCGTTTGCGGGGAGCAGGGCTCAGATACTGTTACTGAAACAACACCTCCTTCCCTGGGATCCCTCTATTCTAGGTTCTTTGCCTGCCACCCTTAGAAATTATGTCTCTCAATGCCAGAGTTTGGTGAAAAGGAAAGGATTTATTCAAAAGTTACACAGGTTTTTGAATAATGGCTAAATGTTGCCGTTAAATTTCAAAATCCCTTTAAAACACCCACTAACATACACAGTCTTCCCTCCGCCTCACCCTTTGCCCAGTCAGGCCAGTCAAGGATACCGTCCTTCAGGAGGAAAAGAAGTCCGGAGGTCGGCTAGGCAGGCCTCTCCCGGTTCCCAGCAGCATCAGCTATGTCACCGCGATCTCCAGTCCTTAATCCCAACCCACGTGGCACCTTCTCATGGCCCACTGGCAGGAGTCCTTTCTCCCCTTTCCTTTCCGCAGGGTCTTTGCATTGTTCCCCCGTGGTGTGGGAAGAACCATCTCCCAACTCATGCACAGGTGCTGTAACTGGGGGAGCTTCTTCCCAGTTCCCTCCTGGGTTTAAGTTATACAATCCTTCCAGGTTAGCCTTGTTGATATGCAAAATAACCATCTGTGTGTATGAGGAATGAAGCTATCTTGCTGTTATTGACATGCAAAATGACTCTCAATGGCCTTGCTTCACCTCACCTCTGAAGCTGGCATGTTATTGATATGCAAAGTAACTCTGAAAGGCCCTGCTCCATGTCTCCCTTCTCCCATGGTGGCCCGCCTTAGGGAGGGGGGAGGAGAATATCTTGTATTTTTCTTGGACATCTCACATTCCAGACACCATTACAATTCCCCCACACCACCCTCCCATCTGGCAACCATCAAAATACTCTCCTTATCCACAATTCTGTCCCCATTTTTGTTTGCTTAGTTTTAAATTATTTTATATTTTAAAAAAGATTTTATTTATTTGTAGAGAGAGGGGAAGGGAGGGAGAAAGAGAGGGAGAAAAACATCAATGTGTGGTTGCCTCTTGCGCTCCCCCAACTGGGGACCTGACCTGCAGCCCAGGCATGTGCCCTGACTGGGAATCAAACTGGTGGCCCTTTGATTCGTAGGCCGGCACTCAATCCACTGAGCCATGCCAACCAGGGCCCTTTAACATTTCATATAACAATGGTTTGGTGATGATGAACTCCTTTAGTTTTTTCTTGTCCGGGAAGCTCTCTATCTGCCCTTTGAGCCTAAATGGTATCTTTGCTGGGTAGAGCAATCTTGGTTATTGGCCCTCGCCTTTTCTTTCCCCCCTCAACTAAGGACATTTTATCATTGCTTTTAATGAGAGAGGAAGGGAGAGGAAAAGGTAGAAAGAGAAACATTAATGTGAAAGAGGAACACTAATTGGTTGCCCCCAAACATACCCAGATGGCGCCAGGACCATACCCAGATGGCGCCAGGACCAGGGAATCTGAAACCTAGGTATGTGTCCTGACTGGGAATCAAACCCACAACCTTTTGGTCACAGGAGAACACTCCAACCAAGTGAACCACACTGGCCAGGGTGGTCCCCACTTTTTATGACTTTGACTATTCCTTGCCAATCCCCTCTAGCCTGCAAAGTTTCTTTTGCGAAATCAGCTGACAGTCTTATAGAAATGCACCTGTAGGTAACTGCTTTCCTCTCATTGCTTTTAAGATTCTCTTTTTTTTATTTTGCAATTTGAATTATTTTCATTCTACTTGGGCCAGTACAGGCATGCAATTAATCACCATGTAACACCAAAAAAAAAAAAAAAAAGGAAGATGAGGGGACGAAACTAGTTTGTAATGACCTGACCTGGCCCCCCTGACTCTTTAGCTGTAACATATGGAATAGTCCTGCCACCAGCAGGGCATCCAGGAAACAGCACTGTGGACTGTCTCTCTTTAACTTTTGGCATTTTAATTATGATGTATCTTGGGGCAGGCCTCTTTGCATCCATCTTGTTTGGGACTCTCTGTGCTTTTGGATTTGCATGTCTATTTCCTTTGCCAAATTAGGGACATTTTCTTTCATTATTTTTTCAAATACATTTTCAATTTCTTGCTCTTTCTCTTTTCCTGGCACCCTTATGATGTGAATGTTGGACCTCTTGAAGTTGTCCCAGAGGCTGCTTACACTATCCTCATTTTCTTCTTGTTGTTCTGCGTGGTTGTTTTTTGCTTCCTTATGTTTCAAATCTTGGACTTTGTTCTTGCCTTCATCCACTCTACTGTTGTTTCCCTGTAAATTGTTCTTTTTTTCCAATTAGTGTATCCTTTGTTTCTGACTGGGTCTTTTTAATGTTGTTCAAGTCTTCACTAAGCTCCTTAAGCATCCTTACAACCAGTGTTTTGAACTCTGCATCTGGATAGATTGCTTATCTCCATTTTGTTTAGTTCTTTTTCTGGAGTTTTGATCTGTTCTTTCATTTAGGCCATGTTTCCTTTGTCTCCTCATTTTGGCAGCCTCCATGAGTTTGTTTCTATGTATTAGGTAGAGCTGCTTTGACTCCGTGTCTTGGTAGTGTGGCCTAATGTAGTAGATGTCCTGTAGGGTCTGGTGGCACAGCCTCCCCATCACCCAGGCGGGGCACTCAAGGTGCGCCCTTTGTGTGGGCTGAGTACACCCTCCTCTTGTAGGTGAGCCTTGATAGCTGTTGGCAGGTCAATGGGAGGGATTTTCCCTGGCCAGTCAGCTGCAAGGACTGGCTGTGTCCACTGACCACAAACCTCCATCATTTGTGGAGGTTCAGCTGGGCAGGGGCAGGATGGTGGTGCTCCAAAGTGGTTTGTAGCTGCCCACTGTGTACTCAGGCTCTGGGGTTTCCTGGGTGGTGCAGGCCAAGGTCAGCTACCACCTGTGTTCTTCCCAGGGACACTGTGCATGAGCTATACAGCAACCTGAGTTGGCTGCTCCTTGTGCTTGGATTGGAGGTTCCCAGGTGAAGCCAAGCTGTGACTCTAGGCTGGCTGCTGCTGCTGTTAGCCCTGGGGCCACTTAGCAAGAGGTGTGGGGGCTGAGGGCTCACTAGGCTGGCTGTTGCTTATTTGAGAGGATTTAGGAAGTTGTGAAGCATGAGGCAAGACCAGCCATTCAGATGGAAAGGTCACTTGTTAATAGCTTGGGTGGGCACATAAGCTGGGTAAGATGGAGCCTTGGGGGATCTTCAGGTTGGGGCAAACAGTGTTAGCCAGGTTGATGGAGTCTCAAATACGGCACTCTCCTGCCAGCTCTGTGGCTCTGTGGGAGGGAGGGTTCAGAAAAAGGACAATGGCTTCTTCCCACCTTTCTGTCTGGAAGAGAACTGTCCCCGAGCTCTCACCTTGATATCTGGCACTTCTTTTCCTCCCTATATGCCACTGGTGCCTTTCAAGCTGCTACCCCAGTAGGGGAGCTCAGTGGGAGTGAGTGTAAATCCATGTGTGGATTTTTAAAGAGGAACTGCTTGGGGCTCTAGAAATTTCTTTCACCAACTCAATCCCTGCTTGCTTTTGCAGCTAGAAGTTATGGGGATTTATCTTCCTGGCATTGGAACACTTGGATGAGGTGCCTGGTGTGGGGTTGGGACTCCTCACTCCTGAGATATTCGTCCCAAATTTTTAATCTACCATACGTGGTTGTGGGATGAGCTCATTCCACATTTCTGCCCCTACCAGTCTGGATGGATATGGTTTCTTTAATTTCATAGTTGTCAGACTTCTATTCAACCCAGTTTCTAATGGTTCTGAGTGATGGTTTTTCTATAGTTTAGTTGTAATTTTGATGTGGTAGTGTAGGAGGAGAACTGTGTTTACTTATGCCACCATCTTGACCAAAAGTCCTACTTGTCCTGCTTTCAGGAATAAAATCCTTTGTCTCTGACCCAGGAGTCTTATGTCTTCTGCCAACATCCTATGCAACTGTGGCAGGTTAACATGTTAGCATGCAGGTAGAACAAACCTGAGACTCTTCACAGCCTTTCCTAGGGTCCTAATTAATACTATCTTAGTGGCCCTTTGACATGCCTTGTGGCTGCTCCCATATATTTTTTTTAATCCTCACCCAAGGACATTTTTTTCATTGCTTTTAGAGAGAAAAGGAGAGAAACATCGATGTGAGAGAAACATCTATCAGTTGTCTCATACATGCCCCACTCAGGGACTGAGCCTGCAACCTAGGCATGTGCCCTGACTGGGAATCCAATTGGTGACCTTTTGATTTAGGGACAACATTCCAACCAACCAAGCCACACTGGCCAGGGCTTTTTGAAGCTTTTAGTGCTATATATTTCCCTCTACTTGTTGCTTTCATGGTATTCCCCATATTTTAATGTGCATTCATTAATATTTATTTTTAAATATTTAAAAATTAGTTTCATTATTTGACATGAGTTACTCTGCAGTATTTTTAGAAGATTTTTTTGTTATGGAAAAATTTAATACATAAAAGAGGAGAGAATATATAATGAACCCCCAGGTACCTATCAGCCAGGTCCAAAATAATTGTGAACATCTGGCCAGTCTATTTTTATCTGCATTCCCACATACGCCCTCAACTCCCAGACCTGGTTTATTCTGAAAGTGTTTTTTAAATGTATGAAAATATTTTATCTTTTTTGTTAATGACTAATGATGTCATTTCATTGTGGTCAGAGCTGTGGTTTGCATGGCTATATTATTAATATTTCTTGAGACTTGCTCTGTGACTAGCATGTGATCATTTTTTGTGAATATTCCATGTGTCCTTGAGAATACCTATTCTCTAATTGTTTGTGCAGGCTTCTGTGTATGTCCATTAAGTGTGTTAATTTCATAATTCAAATCTATCTTTACCGACCTTTTTGTCTTCTTGATTTATTAATAATTGGAAAAGATCTGTTGAAATGTTCTATCATGATTATGGTTCTTTTAATTTTTCTCTTTGTTTCTGTCCATTTTCTTTTTTGCTTCATATATTTGGAAGCTATCTGATTAGGTGTTTAGAGTTGTTATATTTTTTAACCAATTTGACTTTTATCATTATTTAGTGGCTTTCTGTATTCCTGATAATGTTTTTCATCTTAAAACCAATCTTGTCCGCTATTAATAAAAGCATGCTAAATTTTCTTGGGAAGGATGTTAGTATTTGCCTACTATATCTTTTCTCCATCCCTTTACTTTCAAATTTTCTATGTCTCAGATGTGCCTTAATGTATCTTTTGTAAACACTATGCACCTGAACCCAAAAAAAGTAAATTGATGTACTTTAACAGAATATATTGGTAAACAGCATATTAACCTCCTTCTTGAGTAATATAGGAGACCTCAGAACATTTGATGCTGGTCATCCTCTCCTGCCTGACTTATTTTTGTTCTGCATGTTAGGTCTGTCGTTTTTGGTTTGCATCCTCAAATTCTATTATTTTATATGATAGGGTTTCTTTGGTTTCCTCACATCCTCACCATCTGATTTGTTCACCATTTCCTCATGCATTTCAGATTCTCCCCCGAGACCATTTTCCTTCCTCCTGAAGCACATCCTTTCGGGTAGGTCTGACAGTGGTGCAATACTAGTTTTGTTTTATAATTTTAAACAATTGTAAAGTATAGTGAATGCATAGAAAAGTACATAAGACAAAAATGACAGAATAATTATAAAATGAACACTAGCCCACAGTGTTCCTTCTTACAGTGTCCCAGTAACCATCTTTTCATGCTAATCATATCCTTGCTTTTCTTTTCTTTTTTTTTAATCCTCACCTGAGGACATTTTTTCCATCACTTTTATAGAGAGAGGAAGGGAGAGAGAGAGACATCGATGCCAGAGAGCATTGATTTGTTGCCTTCCATACATACCTCTGGACCAGGAATCGGCACCTGGACCAGGGATCATATATGTCTGAACAGGGTGTCACATGCATCTGCGCCCCAACTGGGGATCAAACCTGCAGCCTAGGTACACGCCTTGACTGGGAATTGAACCCACAACCTTTCAGTTACAGTATGACACTCCAGCCAACTGAGCCACACCAGCCAGGGCTTCTTGCTTTTCTTTATAGTTCCACCTATATGTACATCAGATATAACAGAGATTAATTTTGCCTATTTTTGAATTATATACAAGTGGAATCATACTGCATGTATTCTTGTGTCTCTTTCTCTTAGCATTATGTTTGTATAGTATTGTTGCACGTAGCTGCAATTCACTCATTTTGACTGACATCAATATGCCATAATTTATTTATCTAATCTCCTGTGTGTATATGATTTGTTTCCAGTGAGGCTATCATGTACAAGATGCCTTAAGCACTTTCAGCAGGTTGCTGCGAGGATTACATGAGACAATACAGATAAAAGAGAACAGGAGCCAGGACCTAGGATGGACTATACATATCCGATATTATTACTGTTATTACCCAACTCCTACCTGTCCTCCAACTCTCACCTGCGTCTGTGTGAGCAGGAGCCTGGGAAACCCAGATGGGGCCTTCTGGTCAAGATGGAGGTGTAGGTAGACATGCTTTGCCTCCTTGCACAACCATAAAAAGGATCACAACTAATTTCAAAATGAAAAACACCCAGAATTGCCAGAAAATTGAATGGTATGGATGTCTCACAACCAAAGATTTAAAGATGCCACATTCATCCAGACAGGTAGGAGGGGCGGAGACAGAGAGCCAGAGCAGAAAGGATGCGGTGTGGCGGCAGGGCACAGGCAGGATGGGCGGTGCCACGGTAACTCGTGGTGGATAAAAATAAGGGGGACATCTTGTGAGCAAGCGATCTCAGCCCCAGGCCAAACTGTGCAGCCCAGGGTTCCAGCCCCAGGAAAAATACACTTAACTTTTGGCTGTAAAAACCAGGGGGGGTTGGGGTGGCGGAAGAAACTGCCTGTTTCTTAGAAAAGCCCTGTATGCACACAAACCTACATGCTCTGGGAGCCACAACCAGGGTGGCGGCAGCTGGAGGGGTGCCAGTTGCATTCGGGAAGTGGGTGAAGTGACTAGAAACAAGGCAAGTGCCAGGCAAGTTCCCAGAAGTCAGCCAGCAGCAGCATTGTCCCCTCTCCGACCTGTCCTCCGCACACAGAGCCACAAACCAGTGAAGCAGGCTGCCTACCCTGCAAATACCCAAGGTGCTCTGCCCCATACAACTTAACAGTGTATGTTAAGACAGGGAGACAAAGTGGCCCTACCTAGTACACAGACACAGGGAGTCTGCCAAATTGAGGAGGCAAAGAAATATGGCCCAAATGAAGGAACAGAACAGAACCCTAGAAGAAGAACTAAGTGATGTGGAGATAGTCAACTTATCAGGTGCAGGGTTCAAAACACTGGTGATCAGAATGCTCAGAGAACTCATTGAATATGGCAAAAGCATAAGAGAAGAAATGAAGGCTATCCTGAGTAAATAAAGAAAAATCTGCAGGAAACCAACAGTGAAAGGAAGGAAGCTGGGATTCAAATGAAGAATTTGGAACATAAGGAAGAAATGAACATTCAACTAGAACAAAATGAAGAAACAAGAATTCAAAAAAAAAATGAGGAGAGAATAAGAAGACTCTGGGATATCTCTAAATGTGCCAACAGCTGAATCAGAAGGAGAAAAGGAAGAGCAAGAAACTGAAAGCTTACTTGAAAAAATAATGAAAGAAAATTTCCCTAATTTGGCAAAGGATATAGACGTACAAGTCCAGGAAGCACAGAGAGTCCCAAACGAGTTGGACCTAAAGAGGACCACACTAAGACACATCATAATAAAATGACAAAGGTTTAAGATAAAGAGAGAATCATTTTTTAAAAAAAGATTTTATTTATTTTTAGAGAGGGGGAAGGGAGGGACAAAGAGAGGGAGAGGAACATCAATGTTTGGTTGCCCCTCAAGCACACCTACTGGGGACCTGGCCTGCAACCCAGGCATGTGCCTTGACTGGAGAACCGAACCAGTGACCCTTTGGTTTGCAGGCCGACAGTCAATCCACCAAGCTGCACCAGCCAGGGCTAAAGAGAAAGTCTTAAAAGTAGCAAGTCAAAAGCAGAGAGTAACCTAAAAAGGAGTTCCCATAAGACTATCAGCTGATTTCTCAAAAGAAACTTTGCAGGCAAGAAGGGACTGGCAAGAAGTATTCAAAGTGATGAAAGGCAAGGACCTATATACAAGATTACTCTATTCAGCAAAGCTATCATTTAGAATGGAAGGGCAGATAAGTGCTTCCCAGACAAGGTAAAGCTAAAGGAGTTCATCATCACCGAGCCCTTATTATATGAAATGTTAAAGGGACTTATTTAAGAAAAAGAAAATTAAAACTATGAGCATTAAAATGACAACAAACTCACAACTATCAACTGAATCTAAAAAACAAAAACAAAAGCAAAAACAAACTAAGCAAACAACAAGAACAGGAACAGAAATAGATACGGAGATCATTAGGCGGGTTATCAGTGGGGAGGGGGAAGGGGAGAATAGGGAAAAAGGTATAGAGATTTAGAAGCATAATTGGGTAGGTACAAAGTAGACAGGGGGATGTTAAGAACATAGGAAATGGAGATACCAAAGAACTTATATACATGACCCGTGGATGACTCATGGGGGGATCGCTGGAGGGAAGGGGTGTACCGGGCAGAGGGGGGCAAATGGGGGAAAAACTGGGACCACTGTAATAGCATAATCAATAAAATATACTTAAATCCTAACAAAAAAAAAAAAGAAAGAAAGAAACCCAGAGGAATTGAGTCAAGGGCCCAGAGGGTAAGGTCCCCTTTGGGGAGGAACTCTAGGGGCTCTTCTCTTAGAGGGTGGGGGTGGCCAGCATCCCATTCCCTGGCTGGGCATCTGCTCCCTCAGTGGCCAGGCCACTCCTGCATGCCCACCTGAGCAGGGTGGGATGGGACAGCATTGGGCAAACGAGTCTCCTGTGACCGAGTGGACTGCAAGAAACTTAGAACCATTTTGCTTGTTTCCCCCCAGGAAGGGCTGGCCACTGGGCAAAGGACCCTCAGGTCAGGAATGGGGTAGACCCTGGGGTGGGTGGTGAGGGGTGATGGAAGGGGTAGAGCTGGCAAGGGGCACTGAGGAGCCGGGGGACCCAGTCTGGTCCCTGCCAGCCCGTCATGCACACCACAGGAGGCCCACCCCTGGACACCTGCCACACAGAAGGAAGACGGCGACCCCTCAGGGAGGTAATTACAGCAGAGGCCAGCGGAAGCATCGGGAGGACCAGGTCCCTCTCTCCTCAGGCCACTCAGCTGGGAGAGTGACAGGAAGGAGGAGGGAGTGTCCGCTGTGAGCTGGGAGTGTACAGGAGCACTAGATGGGACTGTGCTTTTGTCAGGAAGTCGCTGAGATAGTGGGAAGGCACGAGAGGGCAAGGCTGAAGGCTGGATTCAGGGGGAAATCAAAGCATTTTGTGCTCAGAGTCCCTCTGAGCTGAGCCACCCCAGGAACCAGTGAACAGCGTAGCCTCCCTGAGGGCACCCATTCTGTTCCCCTAGTGTCCAGCTCAGCTGGGGGCCCTTAATGGGTGCTCACCACCAGGAGCCATGGGGTGAGCGACCCCTGGAGTGAAGCTGAGTCCTTGCCCTTGCCTGGCAAGATGTGACAACCAATACTGAGGAGCGAGCTCTTCTGGGCTAGCAGCCCCGCCCAGGAAGTTCTATCCCAGAGGATGAGGAGGGTGAGGCCATTAGACCTACTAGCTGGCTTTGGGGGTCAGGTGTCCATACTCCCTCCCGCCCTCCATCTGTAAAGTCAGGCTCAGCCAGGCTCAGCTGACAGCAAAAGGTCGTTAGAGACCTAGAGGAGCAAAGCTCGTGGACTCGGAGCAGAGGCAGAGGGAGGAGACAACCGCGCTTGCCCCGCCCCCCCACCCGCTCACCCCGCGCGGGGCTCTGAGCCCAGGCCTGGCGCAGGGCTCTGGGTCAGGAGGCAGCGGCGTGGTTTTCCTTACCATTGCTTTTGTAAGGCCTTTTACTCTAAGCCTCCAGTTTGTTGAGTGAATGAAGGTGACCTGTTTCAGGAGCTGTTTACACCTGGTGGGAAATGATTTGGAAAACAACCTTTCTGAGCCTCGGTAAATATCTTGGGGGTCATGATATTTACCAGCAAGGGTTGTTGTGCACATAAATGAAATCTTGTAAAGGGTCTAGCATAATGCTCAGTAAATGCCAGATTGTTACTCTGTCCCCTTCCTTCACACCTGCCCCAGTTCCTAGAAACTTTATAAAGAATGGCCTGGCCAGGCCAGGTAGCTCAGTTGGTTAGGGCGTCAGACCAGTACGCCAGTTACCAGTTCGATCCCAGATCAGAAAACATAAAGAGTCAACCAATGAATGCATAAATAAGTGGAATAACGAATTGATCTCTCTCCCTCTTAAAAAGAAAAAATCAATCAAGAAAGAAATTTTTTAAAAAAGGAATGTGGGGAAAGTAGAAATCCGGGTTGACCAAAAGGGGTGTTGGAACGCCCTCTGCTGGCCAGTGGTGGTCAGGGGCCCAGTGGAAAACTACTCCAAGTTCGGAAGAGGGCCTCCAGAGTTAACTGTCACAGTCCCACAGGGTCCACAGCGGGAGTCAGCTAAGGACAGACCTGTCCCATCCACTCTACTGAGATTCCTCGTGGGGATAAGGGAGCAGCTCCCATCCCTGTAGAGGACGCCTGTGGGACTCCCACCCCCCAAAACTGACACCAGTGTGAGGCTCTTCCGGCTGCCGACGTTTGCTGCCGGTGTAGCTGGAGGAAGGGTGCATGGGAGGCGAGGAAGGAGACTCCACTCAGGCCTGGACCGCCAAGTCACCTGGTCCTGCGATTCCCCTCTCCAGGTCCTACGCGCCCCCACACTCAGCTTCCCAGCGTCACCCAGGCCTGAACCTGGTGCCTCTCTGGATTCCCAGGACATACTGGGTTTACCCTGCACGGCGGACATCTTCCAAGTCCCCCTTCTCCTGAAATCCCCCATCACATACAGTAGCCACGTTCTTAAACTACCTCAAAGCACTGGCCACAGTTCTCGTTCTGGAGCAGGCACCAGATCGGACTGTGCCAATCATAGTACTATGACCGGGGCCAGAGCTAACTGGATGCCAGCTGAGAATACTTCCCTTCCCTGTGGGGGTTCTGAAACTAGGATCCAAAGAGCAGAGGTCAACCTCTTTTTCCTGCGGAAAGCAACAAGAATTTAAATGCAGGAGCTCATGGAAGACATGACGGTAGAACATCAACCGTTCCTATCCTCAGGTGATGCCCTCTTGGTAATCTTTAGGACACTGTTCCCTTCCGTATGGCCTGATAGGACCGACAGGCAAAGGGGTGGGTCCATCAACTGGGCTGGACCAATCAGAGTCTCTCCTGGAGGTTTAGCGCTTGCACAGAAATACAGAAAACGATGCGGGGGTTGGAGCTCCCCCGCCCCCATAGGAGAGCCGTTTAGAAGGCGTTAGGCGTTGGGCGGGGGGCGGGTCACTAAAGCCGCCACTTCCTGTTTTGTCTTCCTCAAGACCTGGTTAATTAACTGTGATTTTTGTCTTCTTTTTTCTTCCCCTAATTATATAAGCCAGGAGTTGCCAATAAATTCTGCCTTTCTGTTCACCAATAATACTCCATCCCACCACATGCACATTTTAGTTTGAGAAATTTCAAAATTTGCAAATTTGAAAGAATAGTTAAATGAATATTCTTATTCCTTTCACTTTGATTCATCACCTGGTAATATTTTGCCACATTTACTCACATATACATAAATCTTTTTTTTGTTTGTTTGTTCCTGAATCATTTGCAAGTGACACTATATCTCTAATTCCTTCAGCAAATTCAGGACATCCTCCCCTATTACCGTGATACCATTACCATATTATCCAGTTATCACTGTTGTACAGTGAGTCACCTTAAAGTGTAGTGGTTGAAATCATCATCAACAACAACAGCAACGATTATTTTATTATCTATCTTGGTTCTGTGGGTCCACCCGGCTCAGTAGGTGACTGGCTTGGGATCTCTCCTGTGGTGGTAGTCAGGTGGTGGTGGGGTGGCTGGAGTCATCTAAGTGTTCTTACTCACATGGCTGGTGGTTGAGACTGACTGTTAATTGGAGTTGTTGGCCAAAACGCCTGTAGCTGTCCCTTCCAAGGGACCTGAACTTCCTCACTACATGGTAGCTGGGTTCCAAGAGGCAGGGTCCCAAAAGACCCTGGCGTTAGGCGTTAGGGTCCCAAAAAGACAGGAAGTGAAAGCTTCCTGGTTCTTCAGGTATGGTCTAAAACACCAACCAACATTACTTCTACAGTATTCTATTGTTCAAGTTGTCACAGAGCCTAGATTTAGGGACAGGACAGGGCCCCGTCTCTAGATTGATGGAGTGTCAAAGAATTTGAAGACTATGTTTTTAAAACTATCATGCAACCCCATACACTTAATAACCATGCAATAATATTACCTAAAACACAGTCTGTATTTAAATTTGCCCCAATAATGTCCATTATAACTATTTTTTAAAAGTCTAGGATCCACCTTGACTTGTATGGCTCAGTTGGTTGGGCATTGTCCTGTAAAGTGAAAGGTTGCCAGTTCAGTTCCTGGTCAGGGCACGTGCCTGGGTTGCATGTTCAGTCCCTGTTGGGGAGTGTGCAATTGATGTTTTCCTCCCTCCTTTCCTCTCTCTCTAAAAAGAAATAAAACCTTTAAAAGGAAAGTCCAGGATCCAAACAAGGTTATGCACTGCACTTAGTTGTCATGATTTTTTAGTATCCTAGAACACTCACCATGTATTTTGTCTTTTATGATATTACCGTTTTTAAAGAGCCCGGCTGTCTTGTAGAATATCCTACAGTCCATGTTTATCTGATGATTTCCTCATGATTAGATTCAGGTTAAAACATTTCTGACAAGAATAGTACGCAGGTGGACATAGCCTTCCTGCAGCATCTGGGGCTGTCAGCTTGTACCTTCACTGGTTAAGGTGGAGTCCACCAGATTTTTCATGGTAAAAGTACATAATCCCTTTTGTAAGGTTTACTAAGGTTTTTCTTGGTTTACTAAGATTTCAGAGTTGACCATTTCAGGTCAACTTTTCTAAGTACTTGATAGGCCCTTTCAATATGTATTTTTAGAAAGTTTCTTCTTTTGAGGGGTTACCCTTATTTGCTATTAGTTCTTTTCTATTGTCTTCTTTGAACACTCCAATTGTATGTACATTGGGTCATTTTTGCATATCTCCCTTAACCATCATTCTCTGTGATACTTTTTAAAAACTTTGTTATTGATTTTATTTTTATTCTCTTGGTTCTTTTCATTTCTTTAATGATATGAATGCCTCATTATATTTTCAGTTGAATTTAATTTCCCTTGAGTACCTTGAAATTTAATCTTTGTTTCTGAGATGATTTTGACTTTTTCTTCAGTTTCTTTCCTGATTTTCATTAACTCTCATCTTCTTAAAAAAATTTTTTTTAATCCTCACTCAAGGACATTTTTCCAATGCTTTTTTAAAAAAGGTTTTATTTAGCCCTGGCTGGTGTGGCTCAGTGGATTGAGTGCCCGCCTGCCAAACAAAGGGTTGTGGTTTGATTCCCAGTCAGGGCACATGCCTGGGTTGCGGGCCAGGTCCCCAGTAGGGGGCGCGTGAGAGCCAACCACGCATTGATGTTTCTCTCCCTCTCTTTCTTCCTCTCTAAAAAATAAAAAAATAAAATCCTTACAAAAGAAAAAAAAGATTTTATTTATTTATTTATTTTTAGAGAGAGGGGAAGGGAAAGAGAAAGAGAGGAAGAGAAACATCAATTTGTGAGAGATACAATTGATTGCCTCTCACAATCCATTTCCCCTCACATGCCCCCTACTGGGGACCTGGCTTGCAACCCAGTTATGTGCCCTGACTAGGAATCAGACTTTCGGTTCACAGGCCATCACTCAATCCACTGAGTCACACGAGCCAGGGCTCACTGCTTTTTTATTTTTATTTTTATTTTTTATTTTAATAGAGAGAGGCAGGGTGAGAGAAACATCAATCTGCTGCCTCCTGCTTGTGCCCAGACCAAGGATCAACCTGCAACCTGAGCGTGTGCCCTGACCTGGAATTGAACCAGCGATCCTTGGGTGATAGGACAATGCTCCAACCAACTGAGCCACTGCAGCCAGGGCAACTCTCTTTTTCTGCTTTCCATTTTTTGGATTCATTTCTGTTTGATGTTTTAAAATTTCTGATTTAAAGTACTTTTCGTACATTCAAATGCTTGTTTAAGAATATTTAATCCAGGTTAGAGTGTTGTGTTAAGAGTTTTCCTCTGCTTGGGGTTGTTTCTCTGGAGGAGAATTTTCATTAGCTGAAATGTTTAGATTTGTATGGGTATTGTCTGTTTTGTTGTTGTTGTTGATGTTGAGATATCTTCTATTTCTCTTAACCAGCAATAAAAAGCATTTGGAGACAGGGTGAGGTTTGGGTGACTTACTAGGTTTCTCAGTTCAAGAGAGCCCTCTTCTGTTGGTAGAGTGAAGTTTTAAAAAAATCAGTGACACTTTTGGGCGGGCAGAGGTTGGTGTGTCTTTTGATTTGGTGATACTTGTGTTGTTGTTGTTTTTTAAAGATGTTCTTTACTTATTCTTAGAGAGAGGGAAAGGGACAGAGAAAGAGAGAGAAATATGGATGTGCAAAAGATCCATCGATCAGTTACTTCTCAATCGATTGTTTGTCACAGGCCACCAACTGGGGACCTGGCCCGCAACCAGGCATGTGCCCTAACTGGGAATCAAACCTGTGACCTTTCGGTTTGCAGGCTGGCACTCAATCCACTGAGCCACACCAGCCAGTGTTCTTGTGTCTTTAAGACCAGTAACTTTCATAGCTTACTCCTTTTTCCCCTTTTACCAGTAAGCCCCCAAGGGGCACCTTCCCCTTCCCAGCACACTGTCACCCAGAAGTGGTGCCTTTTCAAGACAGTCACCCTGGTTCTGTATATTCTCAGACACCATCCTTTCAGTTCCCACAGAAGCCATTGTGCTCTGATCCACAGGGTCTCAGACCTGTTCTAAATATTTTCCCACTCGAGCAGGTCTCTTTCTCTTTCTCTCTCTGTAATTTTATTTGTGTTTTCTCCTCTTTTGCATGGAGTCTCTACCTGACTCTCTACTCCTAGGGTCCAGACCTACTGCTGTCGTTTTTAGGTGTTTATTTCCCTACTTAGCTATAGATTGACGTTTTCAGTGCTCTGTTTCCTGGTTACCCTGCAGGCGGTGGCAGGGGTGGCTTTATTTTCTTTCCTTGTTATTCTGCACAGCTTTGGGGAGGATGGGTGGATTTGGATTTTGGCAGCTGCCATTATCCTGAGGAACCTGGAAGCCAACTCAGGTCCTCTTAGTGAACTGGTAGTGCCCATCAGCAAGTTACACATGAGTTTGTCAAGGAAGGTCCTGTAATTTCATTTTATTTTTGCTTGAGTTGGCCAGAGTCATCCCGTTGCTTGTTATCCAAGAATCCTAGCTGTAACATAATGTGTCCTGTCGTCTGGTTGAGCTGGGCTACAGGGAGCGGCAGATGGGAGCTGGGGAGAGCTTTGGAGCCCTGGTTTCAAGCCATCCTGAGGCCCCGAGGGCATTTCTGGGATCTGAGCATCTTCAGAGTTCTGTGTATTTATTGAAATTTTACTGAGTAAAACACACTTTCACAGAGTGCCACTGGCACCCAGTTGAAGGACAGAGCATACAAACCCCCAGAGGACCCCTCGTGTTCCTTTTGGTCACTACCCTCTTTAAGACTAATCAGTGTTTTGACTTCTCTCACCATGGGTTACTTTGACCTGTTTTTTATACATCGTATGAATGGAATTACACAGAATCATGCAGTGTGTATACTTGGGTCTGCTTTCTTTTGCTCACAGAAATGTCTGTGAGTTTCTCCCATGTTCTTGCATAGATTTAGGATATATTTTTGGGGTGGAACTGACAGGACTTGGAGATTCACCCAGCGCCCTTGGGCAGCCCACTTCACCTCTTCGAACTCACTCCTTCATCTGTAAAGTGGGACTGACGATATTTCCCCATTGTCAGTGCTGCGGTTCCCACCCTGAGCTCCTTCAAAGGGCCTGGAATAGGAGAGGCCCCGGCAGCCCTCTCCCTCCCTTTGTCTAAGAGTATAGCTGCGAATGGGAGCGTTTGAACTTGGAAGGCCCCAATGTGTCTAACACACGCATCTTTCTCCACCCACGCACCCTTTGCTATTTGCACTTCCAGATTTTGAAAAGGCGCTTCTCCTGGAGTACCCACTGGCCCCTGCTCTCTACTCGGTCCCCTCTGTCCCCAGTGCTTGGACCCCTGGAAGGACGGGGCTATCCTATCGGTAAAAGTCCTACAGGAATAATGATGCATGATGCATGTTACTGAGAACCTCTCTCAGCTGTAGGGAGCATTTATTTGCTACAGCATGGCACAGAGTGGTTCAATCCCAGCTCTCTGTTAAGCTCTCCAAGCCTCTGAGGATGTGGACCATCCTATGTACCTCTCTGGGCTGTGGTAAGGATGACAGAGGTGACCCCATGACAGCCTGTCACGCTGTGCCTATGCCTGTGCCTGGCACAGTGGTCTCAGAGGTGTGTCTGGGTTTGGGGGAGGGTATCAGAAGAGGTTCTCCCCACCCTTTACCGTCAGCGCAGGTGAACTCAGCAGCGCACGAATCTGAGGGGGCGGTGGCCCAGCTGGGAAACAGGCCTGAAATAGACACACACCCACCCACCCACGCTGCTGCCTCCTTGCGGAATCTGCTCAGGTGAAAAATAACCCTCTCGATTCCGGTGTCTCCGATCTTCGATCGATCTTCACAGGGAAGACGCGCGAAGCCATGCGGGCCTGGGTCCCGCTCAGATCCCCCAGGACCTGCCCCGGCAGGGCCAGCAAGTGGGGTGAGGACGCTCGGCCACGTGGCGGCGCTGCTGACCCGTGATGAGGCGCCTAACTCCTGCTGGTGGGAACGAGCGCCTGCGCGTGGCTCTCCTGAATCCAGGCTGTTCACGCCCAGCCTCTCTGCATTTTGGGGGTGGAATGGAACCAAATGGGCCCTTCCTCCTGCGGAGGTCCGGGCACGAGTCTACACAGGCCAGTGCCTACACCCTTCTGATCCTTCTGCAGGAGCCCCAGAAAGAGAAGTGGGGCCATCGTCATTCTCACTCCTCTGATTCTTCTTTTTGTTCCACATTTCCCACATGCTTCCTGAACTGTGAGCTCTGGGCGTGTGTCAGGACCATTTAACCATTCACCTATGTGGCCATCCACCTGTCTACCCACCTAACACGTGCCCTCTACAGGCTGTAATCCCGCTGGGCTGAAGAAATGGGTGTGTGCGTGTAAAAGAGTGTCCCTCTCAACTTGGCAAGGTGGACCAGTGAACTGGGTGCGTCCAAGTTCTGGACCCGGGGTGATGTTAGGCTGGGCCTCGAAGGGCAGGGAGGGTCTTTTTGAGTGAGAAGAGGAGATGACTCAGCCACAGAGGCGAGCGGGAAAACGGAGGGCCCAGAGTCTGGGGTTGGGAAGTGCGGGGCAGGGACGCAGGGACCGGACGACCGCGGTGGGCCAGAAGCCAGAAGCTGCGCACACATCTCTGTCCCTCCTTATCACAGCGGAGACTGAGGCTGCAGAGGTCAGGTGACCTGCCATGGTGTCCATCGCTGGGGCTGACTGCGGGCTCAGCGGGAGAAAGAACCTATGACCACAGAGCACATCAACTGGGGGTATGGGCCAGGGTCGGCCCGCATCAACTCACAGTCCTGGCACAGGTCTCCCAGAAACATATGGGGTCTTCCATGCTCCTGGCACTTTTGTGCCCCTGAGGTTCCTCCTGCTCTGCGTCTCCCCACCTGGCTGCTGGAGAGTCTCTGCCATCAGTCACGGCCTCTGTGGTGTGCAGGGAAAGACTTTGTGATTTGGACCCTGCCGGAAGGCAGGGGGCAGGTGGGGTGGGGGTGGCCCAAGCCCATACTTCTGTGTCCCCATTAGTCCTGCAACCCCCAGGCGACTGGGGCCCAAGAAGTCGTGGGTCCAGGGAATAGGGCTTGGGGCTTGGGACTGTGTAGAGTTGGGGCCAGGGACAGAGGTCAGACAGCACTGCAGCAAGACTGCTGTGCAGCCCTGGCCCGGGGGCTCCCCCTTTCTGGGCCTCAGTTGCTTGTCCATGCACTGAAGTCCTGGTGCAGATCCTTGAGGCAGGGAGCATTGAGGGGAGGCCCAGGTGTGGGGATGTAGGGGCGGAGCTGGGTGCATGGGCAGGTGGGTGGGAGTCTCTGGGTTCTCTGGGTAATAGTCGTGGCAACCGGTCACCACTCAGCCCTGTTGAGAGTTTCCATCTGCACCCCCAGCCACTCTCCCACCGTGCTCCTGCCTGTCCCCCCGCCTCAGTTGTGGGGGCCTCATACCCCACTCCAGCTGGTTGGAGTTCTATTAATATTTCAGTTTGATGAATTAAAGATTCTTTCTACCCTCCTTCTGATGTCCCAGGAGAGAATTAAAAACACATCTGATCTGATCAAATGCCATTAAAATGCAGCCCGCAAGGGTAGAAGCTGGCGGGTATGGGCTTTCTTTCCCAAAACTGTTTTGTCCTCTTTGGGGGTCTGGGTAATGGGTAGGGTTTGTGGGTTACAGGTGGAGGGTGGAGGGTGTTCGTGTCAATGCTGCTGCCTCAGAGGGGAGCAGAATCCCTGTGTTCGCTCAGGTTTTCGGAATGACTGAGGAGGTGGCGGCAGGGTGGGGCAGCTGTGACCCCAGCCTCAGTACCTGACCATGATACCTCCAGGTCGGATATTTTCGGGGTCAGCGCAGCCTACCTGCTGCCAATATCTTAGCCTTGGAGATGGATCGAGCATTCGATGCTCCTTGAGGCTCCATACTGGGGGTCATTTCCCGCTTTCTATCCTGTCAGCTACGTGCCCCCAAGAATGAGCAGCTGCTGGGCTTCCTTCCAGAGCTGTCCAGGAGGTCCTATGGAGAACGCGGGCTGTGGTGTGGAAGATTGAAAGAGCCCGCCATCCCCTGGCTCCCCGCCCGCCATCAGTCGGTCAGCCAGGCTGTGTAGCCTGTGCCCTGCCCCGAGGGCCTGGAAGGACGAGAGCCACTGGACAAAATCTAAAGCTCCAGTCATCAGCATCCCTTACACTTGGAAAGCGTTTCTCCCGCCCCATCTTTCCTTTCATCCCCGAAGCAGCTTTGAGTGAGCAGCAGCAGCAGGATCCACAGCGGGCAGTGGGGGGAGCTGAGGCCCGACACAGGGGAATGGCTGGGACACCGCCCGTCAGACTGAGCTGCTGTGCACGGTGTCTGCAGTCAGGCGGCTGTGGGCGAGACCAGAGCGGAGGGCAGTGGGCATGTGAGAGGAACTGTGGAAGCCGAAAAAGACTCGGGAAAGCGCTGCAGATGGGCATTCCCTTTCCACACAGCTCCTTTCCTAGCCAGCTGGACTGTGTCCCTTCCTGTGCATGTCACCTGGCTGCTCCCCTGGCCCCCAGAGCTCTGCCATTCAGCCAAGGAAGCTGCAGGCTGACCAAGAGGCCAAAGGCAGGGCAGGAGGGGCTTTTAAATGTTAATTGTATTTTGACATCCTGGCTTGTGACATCCATCCCAATGACATTTGGCTCACAGCTGACATCCCCTGGACAGGTGGAGAGAGAGGGATGATTAGTAGTTTTAAACTGCAGTGTGGCAAAGAGGTTGGAAAAATCTTAGTCTTATGAAAGCAGAGAGGAGGACAGAAGGAGGAGGAGAAAGTGGAAATCAAGGAGGAGAAGGAAGCCTCCTCCTTCTCTCTGGGGCAGGAGTCAGTCATTCATCTGTTTAACAAAGGAATATTTATCGGGCAACTACTGCTTGCTTGGCACGGTCTCAGCCCGTGGAGGGTGAGATGCCCTGTCTGGTGGTGCAGCCTGGGCTCTCAGCTCTTCTTCTTCTTTTAAGATCTTATTTATTTATTTTTAGGGGAAGGGAGGGAGAAAGACAGGGAGAGAAATGTTGGTGTGCAAGAGAAACATCAATTGGTTGCCCCTTGCACACCCCCAGTCGGGGACCTGGCCCAAAACCCAGGCATGTATCCCAACTGGGAATCGAACCAGTGACCCTTCGGTTTGCAGGACAATGCCCAGCCCACTGAGCCTCACCAGTCAGGTCTGGGCTCTCAGTTCTTCTAGATCCCACTCCTGTATCAGGGTCTGAGTGACAGATACCACCTCAGGGGCCCTGGCCTCTGGGTCCCAGCTGCCCCCTCCTTCCTGGCTGCATGTGAGGTTGAGGCAGCCCGGGCGTCTCCCCTTTTTTTCCTTTCTCATGTGCCCTCTCTCTTCAGCCCTTCGGGGAAACTGAGACTGAGGAAGAGAAGGGGAAGGGTCATCTTTCAGGCCAGGAAGCTCCAGAGCAGACAGAAGCAGCTAAAGTTGATCTAAAGTTGACGTAAGTCTCTCTTCGCACGCCCTACCCGCAGCTCCTCCCCTGCCCGCCCACTTGGCGAAAGTCCCCTCCTTCCCGGCAGCCTTCGTCTCCATTCAGGTGGAAGGGGCGGAGACCGCAGCTGAGCCTTTAGGCCCCTGTCCTTCACCCTGATTCTTGTGGGGACTCCTGCGGCATGTTAAGGCCCCTTTATCCTAAATCCTTTCGTACCTCATCTGGCTTCTGCGTGCTTGGGTTTAGCAAAGATGTGTTCAGAATCTGCTCTTTTTGCTCTGTCCAGTCTCTCTCCTGTTTTCATTTGCCAGGGTGGCGGGATGGCATAGAGACGATTGTGCTGGGTGCCCTGGAAAGCCCTTGGTTCAAATGGATGATTACAGGTGAATCGACCCTTGTTAGAGACCCCTGGGGCCAGAATTTTTTGGAACTTAAAGATATGTGATGCAAATATTACCCATTATGCAACACACCCAGGAGGACTGGGGCAGCATCCCCATAACAGATTTGCTGGGTTGAGTTTCTGTAAGTGAAATGGAGTCTCTCCCCAGCCCAGGGAGCTAGGCAGTGACATTGACTTCCTTTCACATCAGCTTTTGCTGCTAAATGAGTTTGCAGAAAACTTTTAGACAGACGTGGTTTTCAGAGCATTTTGCATTTTGAAATTTTGAATTAAGGGATTGTGGCTTTAGCCAAGTCATCACTTCAAGCCAAAGGCTTGAGAAAGTTCCAGGGGCATAGGAGGATTCCTGGAGATTAGACGCATAGCAGCCTGAGGGAAGTGCAGGTTCTGAGGTCCCTGGTCTTCTAGGGGTATCAGGATGGGGGTCACTCACCTTGTCCCAGCCAGTCCCAGAGCCCGGGCTGGGGGAATTTTATATCCTTGAAACTCAATATTTCCATGGGTCAAAGGAGAGGGGCTGGGGTGAACCCAGGAGGCAGAGTTGCATGGACAAAAAAGGGACCACATTCTAAACCAGACAAGCTCAGGGGAGGCCTGCATGGTGGGCCTTACAAACTCAGGGACCTACAGTAACCACACAGGGTGGTCTAAAGGACATACAGTAACCACACAGGGTGGTCTAAAGCTAAAAACTCCTAAGAGCAGGTCATGGCGGGTAGTCCCAATCCTAAGAGCAGGTCATGGCGTGTAGTCCCATCCTAGCCCGGTAGCTTCCTTGACAAAGGTCGCTCTTTACCTTAAGTGAGCCTGTTGTCTTTTTCATCTAAGATAACGCACCTTTCAAATGCTAGAGTAATCTCTTCCAGACCCCTCAGGGTACGCATACCCCACCAGAGCTGGAGACCACAGAGCCTGTCGCCAATGTCTTGTTGCCCCTGCGTACCATCTCTGTGTGCTGGACATGTTAACTATTAAACTATTCCGTATCCAGCAATGGAAGAAGCATGTGCTTCTCAGTTTTACTTTTTATCCAAGTCCAGGAATTTCCCCTCTTTGCTTTCTCACACACCCGTAATCTACCGCCAATGGATTTCATGCCTCCCCTCCTTTGATTCTAATGTACAAAATAAGCTGCAAAACTTCCATTCTCTGGAGCATTTTCTCGATCTGTTAAGATTTTGCTTCTTGGCAATTGTCATCCGTTTGGCTCAAATAAATAAACTCTTGTAAGACTTCTTCTTAGGCTGATGTTCTTTCTTCTACAGCAGGAAGGACTTACTCCAGGATTTTTAAGGGAGGGGGGATGCTCAGCCTGTGCCCCCAGCCCTCCTCAGCTACCCCACTGCTGCGGATGACTTAGGGTTCTCTGGAGAGCCTGGGGCCATTCCATTCTCTCTCGTCCAGTTCTTTTGTCCAGGAAATATCCTGCCAGTTTATTGTTTCAATAACCTCCCCCATCCGAGACACTTTCTTCTAATGGCCTGGTTTAGGGGAAGCCAAAATTGAAACCCATCAGACACAAGGCTGAGGCAGTGCTGGGTCAGCTCAACACGGGGACCGTTTATCAGGTATTCTCACCCCTGCACCCTTCGAGCTCACTTTGATATATTTCAACAATTTCTAAACTTCGGAATTGTCCAAGACAATTGCCCACTCCTATTAGGATATTTTAAAAAGCAACGCTTTGAAACAAAAAGCTTCACATTTGTAAATAACCAGTGGAACTTGGTGCTGTTAAAATATAGCATTTCAAAGAACATTTGTATGAATGAAAATATCTGCAGCCTGAAAGTGATGTCGAGGCAGGACAGCAAGCAGCTAGGAAAATTCCTTGGCAAGTGGAATAGGGAGACAGACAGCTGAACAGACTGGCCAAGCAACCCGCAGCCAGGTACAGAAGGTCGCCTCCCTAGAGATGACACCTAGGCCTCCGCTGTGTTTCAGCTCCAGCCATAGAAAAGCAGCAAAACCAGATGGGCGACACCAGGACCAGCTGCAATGACTGATGACCTCCTGCCCTGGCCCTGACCAATCAGTGGAGACCACGACCCTGAAAGGGCACACCTGGAGAGCTGATGAATATTCCGCTGAAACCCTTCCCTAAAATTCTCCACCTGCCTGCAAGAAAGAGATAAAATCCTCAAGAGAAAGGACCCAGCATACTGCTCTCCCTCTGGGGAGCATGACCACACCTCCCTCTCTCCCCTCTTCTTCCCCTAAGGGCAGGCATCTCCTAAGCTCTAAGGGAACCTACAAGACTTGCAACAAGGGGAGCAATGGGCAGCTTGTCCCATTCCCGCAGGAGGGAAGCTTGTCCCGGCTTAACTCCCTGGTCCTGTCTCCGAGGCCCCCGTTTGCTCTGACTTCGCAAAGAGCTAAGGCAGACCGACCCAGGCTCTCCTGTTGCTTCTTCTATGCTAACCCTTCCTTGTTTCCCTGTCCCCAGCTTTAATAAATGTACTTCAGAGTCACTTGGACTCCTGCTGTGAAATCTTTCCTGCATTGAGTCAAGAACCCACACACTACAGCTGGCCCTAGGCAGGCCTGCTCAGGGCCAGGTCCTCTGCCCAGTAACAACGTGACCTCGGTCCTCATGTGCCTGCACAGGCTGAGACCCACCTATAACTGGGAAGCACTTTTTCATGCCACTTGGTGTACTATCGCATAGCTTGCCAGCTGTGGCCCAGGACTTCAGGACTTTGATCAGAAGCATCTGGTTTGGGTTGTGGATACAGCATCCAGCGGATGAGTTTTTACAAGATGACTATCCTTCCAGTTTCCCAATAAAAAGACCCTTCAGCACAAATATACTGCAGTTAAACCTTTAAAAGAAGCAACAGACTCGATTATTTTCTTAGGCTTCTTTTGAAATGGAGAAGTCATAGAAGCAGTTTGGTGGGTTTGTGTTGCCAACACAGCGGGTGGGAAGGGGCGGACAAGCTGTCCTCCCTCACCAGGGAGGCGGAGAAAGAGCAGGAAGAGAGACTGCGCTGCAGCAGGAGGGAGTGGGGGTCTCTCAGGAAGAACTTCCAGGGCACGAAGGTATGAAGCGGAAGTACAGAACTTCGTATTATTATTTCCTCTAGGGTTACCTGCCTCTTTCTCTTCTTTCTTCAGGTCCCCTTTTGCCCAAAGCTGAGATGCTGTCTTCTTTTCTCCGGGTAAGTCTGTGCACATGGAACGGGTGTTTTAGAATGAGCACCCCGCTTACCCCACCGTGTCAGTCAAGTTGACCTCCTATGAAGGTTTCAGGATGAGACCCAACCCCTAGTCTCAGGTACTTAGAGACCTCGGTCCAGTCCCTATCTCTCCTATGGGGAAACCAATGCCCAGAGAGGCTGCGGCTCTCCCCCAGGTCACACAGCCTTAGCACTGAGGACGTGGCCTCCTGCTTGCAGCCCTGTGTCAGTCAGAGCACAGCTCTGAAGCGGGGACGGCTTACTGAAGAGGGCAGTTTGGGATTCAGGCCCTCGTACTGGCTGGTCAGGCCCAGGCCCTTGCCACATGACACCTTGAGGTCACTTCTGACCTCTCTTCTCCCTCAGATGTGGCTCTGTAGCTCCCCTGTTTCTAACCAATGACCTCAACTACCCCAGGGCAGGGGCCACCAATTGAAATTCCTTGAGGTAGGTGTGTCTATTTGTGCATCTGTCTCTGCCTGAGGGTCTAAGTGTATGTCTGTGTCTGTGTGTACATATGTGTGTCTCTGTGCATGTGTATCTGAATGTGTCTCCATGTATGTGTGTGTGTTTGTATGTGTGACTCTATGTGTCTCTGTGTGTTTGTCTCCATGGTAAGTCAAGTCAGCCATAGTCAACAAGAGGCTGTCCCAGCCGGACCATGAGGGAGCTCAGACTTGGGGGGCCGGGTGGCTGACCACCCAGGATGGGAGGCCTAGAGGCCTGGGATGGCCTAGGAGGCTGCGCAGAAGAGCTAGGCCTCAGGCTGGGAATCTTCAAACAGGACGATTCCACAAATTCAGCCATCTGCCAGCCAACAGTGTTTCTTTTTTTAATGCATGAAAAATATAGCCTGCCCAGCCTTCTGCAACACAGCTGGTGGGGGGTGGGGGACAGGATAATTATGGCCAGAGTGAAGGCAACACTGAGGGGCAGGGGCTGAGGAGAGTAGCTGGTTAGTTTTGGCTTTCAATAAACCATAGCCCATTTATTTTCAGTTTCATTCACTCATTCAACAAAAGGATATTGAGGACTATGTTCTGTATAAAAATTGCTGTGTCTCCCGCTTACGGGTACCTAAACACAGGACTGGGCACTGTGCATACAATACTTCATTCCCCTTTCATGGCTAGCCCTCATGGTAACTTTGCATGAATTAGACAAAGAACACCCATCTTTTAGGCAGACACAGACTCAAGACAAAACATGTCACTTGTCAAGCCCAAGGCAGGCTGAATTTGACCCTCCCAGAACCCCTTCAACTGCATGGCTTTCTGTACACCGTCCTGCAAGCCCTGCTCTGAGGTCAGCATTATGATCCTTTTCCTATAGGTAGGAAACTGAGGGGCCCTGGGCAGGAGGACCCAGGCTCAAGCGGGGTTTGGTCTGAACTCAGGCAGGAAGTTCTCAAGGACACAGCCTCTCCAGGAGTGACTTGATTTCCCTGCAGGCTCAGCGCAGTGCACACTTGGCCGGGCAGAGCCGCTGGACAGCAGGAACTTTTGTGGTCTTAAGTTTGTGCCTCTCTAAAATGTGTCATGCTGAGGTACGCCTGGCCACGTGGTGCATTTCTCAAGGGCAGGGTGATGTTCAGTCATTTGTGTGTTCCCAGGGCTCAGAGTGGAGCGGGATCTCGGTCAGGGCTGGTGGCCTAAAAAAAGACATGAATAAATGCATGATCCAGGCCCTTCCGTCAGAGACTTCAGTCTGGCTGGGTAAATAAGACATGTATGTGTGGCCATTACACATGACAGCAAAGAGAGTTTGTGCTTTGCCAATATTTATTCATTCACCAAACATTCACTGAACTAGCACTATGGGCCAGGCCAGCTGCCAGCCACCAGATGAACCACGGTGAACAAGAGGTGGTTCCGGCTTGCCATAGCCTTGAGTTCTGGAGGAGGGGACATCTGAACGGGTATTTGGGAAAGGGCAGGGGTGTTGGATAGCAGCATGGAGGGAGACGGGGCAGAGCAGTAGGCGGAGGTTCAGACCCTGCTATTCTCAGAACCCCCCAGACATTCCCCTGACTTATAAGGAGGTTATCTGTGGAATTAGGGGTTGGGTTGTGGGGGGCTGCGCAGTTGAGCACAGGCTGGGACTCTGCAGGTCAGCCGGGAGGACTGACGGGGAGGGAGGCCACTGGCCAGCCACTCTCTCCCCCCAGCTCCCTGGCATTGTGTTGGTGCACCCTGCCCGGGACAAGGACAGTCACACATCACAGCTCTAATTGAAGTCGCTTCTGCAGTCTGGGAGGTGATGCTCCTGCAATCCTAAGAGGGCCACATGGCTCCCTCCCTCTCTTCCTCCCCTGCCTGCCTCTAACAGGAGCCCTCTCCTGGGATTTTTCACAGCCCTCTAGGAAGGAGAGCTAGGGCTCCAGCTTTTCCCTGGCTGAGCAATTGTTTCCCAGGTTTGCTCCAGTCTGCTGGTCAGGCCACCTGTTACACTTTGCAGACCGTGCCAGAGGGAGACCAACGAGCTGTGGGCCACGGGGTGGGGGTGCCCCTAACCTCGTGGGGCTCTAGGGTGGAGGGGCTCTCAGTGGAAAGGGGCCTCCCAGCAGGCTGTGCGACCAGGCACAAGTGGAACTGCCTTACTGGGCCTCAGTTTCCCGCACGATATACGCTCGAACCAGGAGCAGTGGCGTGTGCAAATGAACATGCCACATGGGGGCACACGCCACTGTTCCTGCGGTTGTGAGCAGCAGCCCAACGGGTGGGGGTTCTACTGACGCAAGGGGGTGGGGAGGAGCGCAACCCTTTGCATCGCTGTGTTTTGCTGTACTTCTCTGGGTGTGTGTCAGGAGGCTCTGTTCTCTGACCCTGACCTTTCGGGTCAGGAGGGGTCCCCGCCACATCCTGGGGTGGGGGGTGGTCCATTAGCAGACACTCGCACGGAAGAAAGAGGGAAGAAAGGGGCTTCCGGGAGAGGGCGCCGGTGGGGCACGCCGGGACGGGTAGCAGACGGCGGGCGGGCGTGGAAGGTGGCGAGGCGCTCCGTGAGCCCCGAGCTTCCGGCGGTGGAGGTGTGGGTCGGGGTGGGCTCCCAAGTGCTCTCTCTTTAAAAGGCGGGCGGAAGCGGCGCGAGCTTGGTCCGCACTTGCAGCGCAAACTTGCCAGGTTAAGCAGGAGCCTTCTCGCGTGCGGCCACGGGCGCCAAGCTGAGCGGCAGTGGTCCCTTCGCCCCCTCGCACTCCGTGCGCTCCCGCCCCTCCCGCAACCTCCCCTATCCGCGTCTGCCTCGCTCTCCCAGCCTCTCGCTCGCTCTCTGGCGCGCTCTCTCCCTCGCTCTCATTTTTTCCTACTGCCCCTGCCGCGGTGCCCGCACCTCGGTCGGCTGCGCCAGTGGTTGGCTCACACTCCACTCCCTTCCCAGCGCGGAGCCGCCTCTCCCGCTATCTCCGGCTCGGACGCCGAGCGCCGCGGCGGCCGGAGCAGGGCTTCTCGGCGCTCCCCAACTCGCTCGCTCGCTCTCGCTGGAGCAGCCGCCAAACGCCGCGCGCTTGCAGGCGGCTGCAGCCCGGCGGCCGCCAGTCCTTCCCCGCGTCGTCCGGAACTCCGGGCGGCTCCGCTCCCGGCTCGGTCCGCAGTGTCAGCGCTGCTCTCCGCGGCCCGGGCTCTGGGCACCGCGAGAACCGGCTTCCGGCTGCCGCCCCTCCGCGCCCCTAGGGCGGACGGGCGGGCGCACCACCGACCCCTCGGCGCGGTGAGTTGTGGCACTCGGGGATCGGGCAGAGGGGACCGTGCCCTTCGGCCTCGGGGGCGTGGGCTGCGGTGGGGACCCTGGGGCTTGGGGAGGTGGACTCTGACGAGCTCCCGCGCTCAGGGCTCTTGGAGGAAGGCCGACGGACTGGAGTTCTCGGGGCTGGAGGGTCTCCCCTCGGGGATGGCCCGGCTTTCCGAATGCCCCCAAAGGAAGGAATTGGGCAGCGGCTTTTCTGTGGGCCTGGGGGAAAGTGTCTCAGTACCCGGGGTTATGTCAGGTTTCACCGGGTAGGGGGTCATGCCACCTCTCAGGTGGGGGCGACGGCATTAACGCGCCCCTCAGTGGGGAGGCGGGGGCGCAGGGCATTACCCGCATCCCTTCCTCGTCGTCTCCTGACGAGAGGGCAGCGCCAACCTCGAGTGCCTTGGCTGCTTTTCCCGCACCGCGTCCCGCTCCCGTGGCTGCCCCAGCACCGCCTTTGACACCGGGCAGAGCCTGGTCCTTGCTTTTTCGCAGCTGCGGCCGGGTTGGGGCGGCGCCCTGGGGTCTGAGGTCTGCCCCCGGCCCCGGGACTTCAGGGTCAGGTGCTCCTCGGACAATCTGGACCGATCCTCTCTGGGACCCAGATGAACTCAAGCCTCTACGTGGCAGCCGGGCCGCGCGTGTGTGTGTACGTGTGTGTGTTGCGGGGGTCCTCTCCAGGGTCGGGCTTCCCCAGCGCTTGGGAGCTGGAACCACCCGCTCCTTGGAAGCGCGGGGGCGGGGCTGGGAGGTGGAGGCCGGGACTAATGGAGGCGCCCCCGCACCGGCAGTCTGAGGCTGTTTGTGCTGAAATGGTAGCCAGTGTCAGCGGCCAGGAGTCCTGAGGCCCGAACGTATGTACGAGCGCCCCCTGCCCCTAGGCCACGAGCGACACCCCAGCCTTTTTAGACTTTCGGTCTTTTTTGGAGGCGGCTGCTTGCTGCTTTTCCTCTCTCGTCACTATACCTGCCCCTGGTGCGGGAGAAAGCTGCTTTGCGGTATTGAGCTGGGTGTGCTTAGTGGGGTGCCCGAAGCCACGTGGCTTGTTGGAGCAGTTAGTTTGCCTGCTTCTCTGTCAGTCTGGCGAAAAGGTCTGGGTGCTGGGGGAGGGACTATAGTGTGTGTGTGTGTGTGTGTGTGTGTGTCTCCCATCACAGTCCCTCCCTATTCCATTCTGGGGTGAGAGTGGGGGCTCCGAGTGGGCGCCTGCGGCTGGCCAGGGCTCTGAGAGTCACCATACTGGGCATCCCATTCCCACAGCCTGCTACTTAGACTCACCGTGGAAGTGAAGAATGTTCAAATTCCCATCTCCTCACTCTCCCAGGATGTGTCCAGGGTCTGCCCCCTGTCCCCCTGGATCCACATGGGATGCTGGGCTGCCTCAGGCTCTGCGTAGCAAGCTCCGCTCCGTAGAGGCCTCAGGGCCTAAGTACTGGGAGAACTTCCATGGGGAGGTGAAGACCCGAAGGAGCTTCTTCTGAGGTGGCAGAGACAGTCTCCACTGAGGACCCTGAGGATCCTGGGTGTGGTCACCCACTAGGCAGGAGCTCAGGGCCTTTCCTGGGCAGGCTCTGGGGGCTAGTGGTGAGGGCCCATGAAGAGGACCTGGCTGCTGGGGAGAGTGGGGTCAGAGCCTTTTCCGCCCTCTGTGGCCACTACTTCCTAGAGGGCCTTAGTCAGAGCTCTGTCCTTGGGATGGGGTGGGGACCTTTGGGGATGGCGCCCCTGAGCCTCTGCTGAGGCCTGGGTGACATGCCTGATCACTAGTGAATTAGGTGACCACTGTCTTCACTTCCTTCCAACTTTTGTCCTTTTAGCCATCAGCTTTCCGTCACCTGTCAACACCTTCACACCTCTCAGAGATGAAAATAGCAAAAAGTCATCCCTTTCTGAAGTCTTAGTCACTTCAAGGATTACCTCTCCCAGGGATCTGTGCATTTGAGAGAGACCCAGAGAGGAAGATGGCAATGCTTAACCCCCCAAAATGCAGTGAACTGTGGTTGGGTGCGGGGCATGTATTAGGTCACGGGGGAGGAGGGGGAGGTGGGAGCATGTTAGGAGTTGAGCTGCTTTTTTGGCCTCAGTGGCCTAGCATAGGGTGCTCCACCCCCACCCCTGCGTCTGGGTGGCCTTAGGCTTCATCTGTTGGAAGTGTGGTGTCTCCAGGAGGGAGCCCTTGCACAGTGGCAGGCAGGCAGCCAGAGGTAGGCGAGGGCGCCTGTGAGTGAGTGTGCGAGTGAGCAGTGTGCGTACCAGAAGGACCGGGGCTGGGGGACCCAGGCCAGAAGGGCTCTGCAGCCCTCAGCTCTTCCTGAGAGGTCCCCAACACAACCTCCAGGATGCTTGGCCACGTTGGAACTGCCCCACTGCATGGGGATAGCTGGACGGAAAAGATGGGACCAAGACCCGTGGGCTTATGAGGGTTATAATTACAGCCAATAGACATCCTCTCCCCTAGACAAGTGTGGAGCTGGCAGCCCCTAATTATCACCCACCCCGAGACATCTGCCTACCCCTACTGTCCTCCTCTGCTCAGCCTAGAACCCAGCTTTCCACTGGGCAGGCCCTGCTGGCAGCCTGAGCAGCTGAGCCCACTGGCTGGAAGTTCATCTCCCTTTTCCCTTCCAGCTGGAAGAATGGTAGCTGCCTCTGCTGCCCAGAGAAGGTGAGGGGAGAGCAGGCAACTGGGCTTTGCCCTGCTCACTGGGGCTGGCAGAGGAGCTGCCGGTGCTGTTGGTTGCCCAGGCCAGGCTGAGGGCCTCCCCTGGTGGGCAGCGGGCCTGGAGCAGAGGACGCCAGCTTTCTGTTGCTCCCACCCAGCTTGGTGCCAGCTCCTGCAAAGAGCAGGGACGACTTGTTTTCGTGTCAGTCAGCTCTGCCCTGGTTAGCAGGGGACTGTCAAAAATGAATGTAGAGATTTCACTGCCTTTGACCCTCACAGAGGGCAGGCTGCCTGTCCCTCACTCCTGGGAACCCTGGTTTTCTCTTCACCAAGTAGCTGAATACTGTCCCTGGCTTTCCTCTGGCCTCTCAGCCCGCCCGAGACTTGTAGCTCTGTGCGTCCATGCTCCACCAGCCCCTCACGCCGTTCGAACTCTGGGGAACTTCTGCCTCAGTTTCCCCCATCTGTGTCACTGCCTGAGCCTGCTCCTGAAAGGAAGGTGGAACAGAACTAGCTTAGAAAAGGTGAATCCTGCCCTGCAGCCCTGCCCACCCTACCTCCTAGTCCATAGGCCGGAGAGAGCCTCCTCCAGCCTGTCCGCGTCTCTCTTGGTTCCTTGGAAAAACCAGCACCACAAGGATGGTAAATATCACCCATTAAATTAAAGCTGATGACTCCTGTCAAAGTGTTTTATTAATCTCATCATTTAGCAATCCTGTGGCGGTGGTGGGGCTTACATAGATATATTTGTACACACGTGTATTAAATAAATTGGGGAATGCAGTGCGTAATGACATTATCTGGACCCCATTCAATTAAGGTAGGTGTTATGTGCAGTAATTGGGAAATGCCAGCCCGCAATGACAGCTTATGCCATTTCAGGGACGATCCATGGTGACAAGCTGGCCATGGTGTCCAGCTAAGCCTCCCGGCCCTGGAGGAAGCACTGACTGCCCGTTGGCTGTGAGGGCTGTGAGTCTCAGGAGAGCTCAGGCAGCTGCCCATCCCCGGCTGGGCCGCCTGCATCAGGACCGGGAGCTTCCCGCGCTGCCCTGTCCCTCCCAGCCACACCTTTGTTCCCCAGGAGGACAGGTTACTAGCTCCTGGACCTGTTTGCTGGTTGGCAAAAACACTGTCATAGCTACAGGGCTGTTTTCAGATCTGAATATGGAAATAAAAATTGGCAACTCGACATGATTCCTAAGTTTCTGGCAGGTGATGGCCTCTTAGGTGTCACTGCCCCTTCTCTGTGCCTAGACTCAGTGTGGCCTGGGGATGGAGGTGTCACCCGCAACTGTGCTTATGTTCACAGCTGGGTGAGATGGTGGAGTTTGGGTGTTGACTTGCTAAGCCATTGGGCCCCAGCTTTCCAGGTCAGTGCTGGGGTTGGGGGAAGCTCTGACTTAAGTGGGGGCGGGGGAGACAGGAAGAAGGAGGAGAGAGGAAGAAACAGTATTATGGGGGAAACCCATAATAATAGCAGCTGCAAACAAAGACACTTGTGTACTTGGGCCTTGTGTCAGAAAACAGGATGGCGGTGGCACGTGGCAGGGTGAGTTGGGATGGGAAGGGAGGCCCAGGGGCTGCACGGGAGGAGGGGCTGGTGGCTGGAGAAAATCTGGGCTGGCATGTGCTTGCCGGCTGGCTCCCCGGCTCTGGGTGAGGGGAAGGTCAGGTGTTTTCTGGGCTGGACTAGTGGGATCAAGGGCAGAGAAGAGTATCTTGCTTTGTCCTCCAACTGATGTGAGCTGCTGCGGCCTTAGGTGGCTCCCCTTGAAACCTCAGGTTTCTCTGGTTATGAGTCAGGGTTAGCCTGCCGCTGTGCCCAGAGCCCTCCAGTGGGCCCTCACTTTCCTGTCCACCGCGCGGCCTGCAAAGTCCTGCTCGATCTTGGGCTTGGTGTCCTCTCTGACCTCCTCTCTTACCCCTCTCCCTTCGCACTGCCCTGCGCTCATGCCGGCCTCCTCGCTGTTCCTCGGACAGTGAGTGCCAGGCATATGCCCACCTCAGGGCCTTCGCATTCGCTGTTCTCACCACTTGCGATGCTTTTCCCCTAGACACTTGCTCATGCTTTTACTGTTTTTAACCTTTGCTCAAATGCCACTTCCACGGCGAAGCCTTCCTTGACTATTTTTCTTTTTCTTTTTTTCCCTGAAAAAGCCTCTCTGGATCAGTCCTTGTCTCCTTACCAGCTTTATTGTTTTCATAGCCCCTTGACTCCCTGAAAGTGCCACGCATCTGTGTGTAGATGTGTTTGTTGTCTCTCCTGTGCCGCCCCCCAATGGGACATTGGCTCCGCAGGGCAGGCGTCTGTATCTGTTTCACTCCCAGCAGTTTTCCCAGTGCCCAGAGCAGAGTCTGGCACGCGGTAAGTGCCCTGCACATATTTGAGTGGCACACTGAATAACTGAATGGTTGTGGCAGAAGGGATTGTACTCTCCGCCTGACCACACAAGAGCGTTGTAAGAATTCAGTGCAAGGTGTGACTCCTCTCTGTGGGCCTGGACTCTGTTGCAGACCCCTGCTCTTGGCTCTGCCTTGGTGGGGGTGGCCGCCACGCTATCTCTGGGCAGGGGCCCGGCTTTATCTTGCTCTTTATTGAGAATTTCCTGTGTTTTGAGCCTTGGGCTAGGCGCAGGGACGGAGGTGGGGGTGGTGCTGTTTAGACAGGCCCTTAATGTGCTCCCAGGTTCCTCAGTGCCAAACAACAACAGAGAGAGACGCTGTAGGGCATTAACCGTGGAAGAAGGAGATAATGAGAACTGGAATAATCAGGGCAGGGCCCCTGGAGGAGGAAGGGTCTCTCCAAGTGGCTGAGTGTCACAGGGAAGGAGCTGGAGGGACTCGGGGAGGGGAAGCCCAGGCAAGTGACTTGAAGCCTCCCCTCCTTAGTTTCTATTGGCATCAGGCTAAAGAATTTCTCTCCCCCTCCCTCCTTTTCTCCTTCCTTCTTTCCTTTCATGCCCGTTTCTCAGTGCCCACCGCATGCCCAGCGTAGAACTAGTCGCCTCTGAATCAGGCCCTGTGTGTTCTGGTGGAGCAGGGAGGTCTGGGGTTTCTGGACTTGGGAAGGTTCACGATCCAGGCTGGTGAGGTGGAGCAGCTCCAGGAAGAGAAGGTAAGGGGCCCCGGGGCCCAGGCCCCCACCGTGCACTTCTCTTTGCTCTCACAACATGGCTCAGGCTGGGTGAGTGACTGGGAGGAGGGCCCCTCTTCCTACTCACAGAGAAATAGATTACCTGGGAGAGAAGGGTGGGCAGAGCCCAGGAATCATTCACTCACATCACGCCATTCATTTGCCTCCGCAGACCTGGCGGGGGATGCCAGGCACTGTGCGGACCGGGGTGTAGCGATATCAAGATGAGTAGGACGCGGTCTCCTCCAGCTGCTGTCCAGGTGGGGAGAGGGTTGTGCTGCTAGGGCTTGAGGGAGGAAAGCGATCAACCCCCTTCCCTGTCGACCAGGAGTCACGCTGGTGGAGGTCAAACTTGGCTTTGTTGCTGGCACAGCTGGGGTGGAGCGTGGCTTCTGACGACCTGCTCACTGAGTCTAGACTGGCCGGCCAGCCATGCCTCTGCCCAGCCAGTGCGGGGGCCTCAGGGGTGGCTGCAGTCCTGCAGTACCTTGGACCCAAATGGGCTTCTGTGAGGAGGGAGGTATAAGAAGGAAGGGAGAGACCTGAGATTCTCCCTCACTTTCCCCTTGGGAGAGAGGAGCTGCCAGCCCCTCCTGTGGAACCTTGAGACCTGAGGCGTCTACACAGATCTTAAAGCGACTCCACTCACCCGTTTACATTTCTCTGGCTTAGCTGAGCACCTGAGCTGGGCTGGGCCCAGCAGAAGAAGAGGTGATAGAAATGAAATAAGTGCTGAAGGGAATATGGAAACACTGAGGGGACGAGGCTGCCAGCAGGTCAGGAAGCCTGGCTCGAGGAAGGCAGGGGACAGGGACCTGGGGGCAGCCCTGGGAAAATCCCCGAGGGGCCGGCCTGCAGGGGGGCCGGGAGCTGGAGAGCCCCTCAGAGGGCCGCAGGCAGGCGAGGGCCGGCCGGCTCTGGCCCCCACCGTTGGGTGCACAGTGCAGCGTCATTCCCTTGGACTCTGCCCTTTATTCTGGAGTTTGGGAAAATTCCATTTCCTTAGGTCTGGGAGAATAAAAAGCAGCTCAGTTAGAACCGAATCAGAGTTTGGTAAATCACAGCAGTGAACTTTGGATCTGGTTGGTTCGTGGCTTGTGGCTCTTGCTGGCTCAGGCCCTGGTTGCCAAGGGAAGGATTTAGGTTAGACCTGGGAAAAGCATGGCCTCCCTCTTGCTAAGACTGGGAAAGGTCAATGAGGCAGGTTTGGGAGCCTGTCTCAGATGGGGAACGTGGCTGGGGGGCAAGGGTGCACTGCAGCCATTCCTCCAGTTCCCCTCACATCCTCTTTTACGGAAGAGAATGTTCTGGAAAATGCCCTTGGCTGTGAGCTGTTGCTGTGTGGAGATGGTTCTGTGCTCTTCTCTGTGCCCCTCAGCCCTTCCTGCCTCGTTCTGTCCTCCCCTGGAGCCAGAGAATCTAGCAAGGGCTAGAAAGGGAAGTGAATGCCAGGCAGGGAGAGGAAAGATGAGGGAGAAGAGACTCGCCTGGGGTGGGGTGGGCACACTGGCTTGGACCTGCAGCCATCCTGGTGATCTCCCCTGGAGAGGGATCCCCCCTCAGTGTCCCATGTTTGAGCTCCCCTGGCTGGTTTGGACCTGGAGGGTGGTGGTCTGAGGGCTCCAAGCCTCCCCCGTCTTGCCGCCCCTCCCCCCAACCCCAGCCTCTGCTCTTGGTGACTCCTTTCACTCAGAGGGTATTTTTACTTTCCCTTGTTCCTGTTATATGATCAAAGGAAGGAGGGGAGGCTGAAAGACTGACGTGGTTTGCCCAGCTCTTTGGAGAAGCTCAGAAAAGGCAGGCCTGGTGGGACTGGAGGAAGGAATGGGACCCAGGTCCCCGTGGAGGGAGGCTGTGGGCAGCCGGACCAGCTTGGCCAGGGCCCCTGTGCTTGGGGTCTTGATTTTAATCCTGCACACATTTGCCTTCGGCCTCACTGAGGCCTCTTTTCCCATGCAGAGCTCTGTCCTTGCCCTGTGTGTGCGTGGTTGCCTGTGCGTGACTGTGGCGTGTGTGTGTGTGACTGCAGTGTGTGACTGGTGTGTGTGATTGTGGTGTGTGTGACTCTGGTGTGTGCCTGAGTGTGACTGTGGCGTGTGTGAGACTGCAGTGCGTGACTGGTGCGTGTGTGCGTGTGTGTGTGTGTGTGGTTGCCTGTGTGTGACTCTGGTGCTGGCGCGTATGACTGTGCTGCGGGTGTGTCTGACTGCAGTGTGTTTGTGTTGCCCTGTGTGTACACCGCCCAGCCCACAGGTGCTCAGGCTTCAAGGAGAAGCAGCTGGAACCCTCAGGGAGGATCTGGGAGCCTGGGTGGGGCCTGACTGAGAGCTGCTGTGCGTGGCCTCTCAGCCCGAAGGCCCTGCTGCAGTCTTGGCACTCAGTCCGCCATCATGCCCCAAATCCCTCCTCGGAAAACGCAGGAACACCAGGCCTGAGCTCCTCGGCTGTCAGAGCTGGGCAGGACCAGCATGGTGGGGTAGTCAGGGCCCGGGGCCCGGGCAGCCTGCGCAGGCCCTGTGTCGACAGCCGAAGTTTCGTGCTTTGGTCCCCTCACCTGGGTGATGGGGATAAAAAGACCCCTGGGCTCTCAGGAGGTGAGCGTTACCGAGGAAATGTAAGCAGAGCATTTAGGACGGTGCCTGGCACATGGCGATATGCTGTCATTTGCTATTATTTCTCTTTGGGACAGTTGGCGTGTGGACAAGGTAGCGTTTCATTGTGCAGGCTGTCCCCACGGCATCTCTGACCGCTGCCTGGATGCAGGCTAGTAGGTGACTTCCTCCCATCACTGTGACACATGAAAATGCTTCTGCAGGGACAGTACTTCCCTGGGAATGGATTTTATTCCAGCCCACCCATTTTATAGATTTGGAAACTGAGGACTCTCTAGAGGATATGCCTGGGCCCTGGCAGGGCAGTAGCAGGTCTGTGGCATCTAAGGCTTCTCTAGTTTCTCTTTCTGAATCGCCTAGCATTGACCTCAGCACCTAGGTCCCATATTCTCTCAGTCCCCACAGGCCCTGGGAAAGAGCTCTGATAAACTCACGTGGAGATGTGAGTGATGATGGCAACTCCACTCAGGTGGAGCCACCCCCTTACACTTCATCAGCTCTTACGCCTCCCCAAAGCACAGACGCCCACCGCTCCCACCCCTAGGTCACTGTATTCTGGCTTCGGTGGTGAGGGTGGTTTCAGGAAGCTTTGCTGCGGACGTCCCCAGGGCTCTCGGAGTGTGACTGGCATTGGCTTTGAGTCCTGGACCCACCCTGACTTGCCGTGTGACTGTGGGATGCCACTGGGTTACTGGTTCCCCTGCAGAATGGGGCTAGGAACAATTAACAGCGTGTTCTTGGTCTCCGAGGAGCTAGTGGGGAAGGGAGCATTTCGATGGAGGAGTGAGAGGTGAGGGTCCAGAAGGCACCTGGCAGAGAAGCCCAGGAGCTGCGGCTGGACTCCTGGGCTCTGCGTCCTCTCTTCCCCGCCCCGTCCCAGAAGTAGAGCAGTCAGGGTCTGGGGGTGGGGGATTACATGTGGGGGATGGGTGGCTCTGAGACCACTGCTTGGCTTTGATGGAGGGACCACATAGCCTGGGAAATCTCCCAGTGCAGAACACAAGCCCTTCTACATGGCTAGGGACACTGAGGCATGAAATGGGCGGGGGCTTGCCGGTTTTCATCAGACAGACCCATGAGGAAGAGAATCTGGGGTTGGCCCGCCAGCCCAGCCCTGACTCAGCTCCCAGTCTTCTCCCTGTGGCCTTCTAAGTTGAGGGGGGGGAGGTTGCTGGCTTTGAGCGGGGAGGCTGGGTGGGGAGGGAAGAAACCCCAGGGGAAATTAGCCCAAATTAGCAGTGAGATGAGGAAGAGCTGGTGTTCTCTCCTCTACCCTTACAGATAAATATTTAATCACAACAACAATAATAACGACGACGATGATCCTAATAGTGTGTGGTAGCTCAGGCAGTAACCGGAGCCCCACTCTCAGAGGGAGGAAGTGGGGGGGAGAGAGGGAAGCGATGGAGAAATTAAGAGAGAAAGATGGGCAGAGAGAGGGAGGGGCGGGGAGGCCAAGCAAGCCCGAGCGCCAGGGTTCGCTCTGTGCCTGGGGTCACCGGGCAGCTTGGGTGGAAATAGGAAACAGGAGGGTCCACCTCGCAATCTCTGGAATCAGGAGGCGAATCCTCAGCGGACGGAATGAGCAGCTCTCAGCCTGATTCCTTCTCTGGTGGCCTTGTTGGCCTTCCTGTCTCTGAGTCCCCAAGGAGCCTCAGTACCTCTGGTTTTGGAACTGGGAGCTGCGAAGCTGGGTGCTAGGCGATATTCTGCTGGTCATTACCTGTATGATTTGGGTAAATGCTGTCCTGCTCTGGGCCTCAGTCTCCTCATCCCTAAAATGGGGTTGGGCCCAGTGAGGCTGCTTTCTTCATGTGGGATGAGTGTTGAGGAAGCCCCCTGCTCCTCCCAAGCCAGCCCAGGCTGTCCCCTGGGGAGTGTGCCCTCTGATGCCCAGGCTTCTGGTGGCAGTGGGTACAGGCCTGAAGAAATGTTCAGACGTGACCCAGTTTCTGCCTTAAGCTCTCCCATTTGGACCCAAGTTGAGCAGCGGCCAGGAGGAAATGAAGATGAGATTTGTGGAGTCTCTGGCGATAACCTCCAGCATCTCCTCTCGGGTTCCTGATGAGAGAGCAGAACAGCTAATGTCTTTGGGCTTCTGTTTGATTCTCTCTTTCTTTCTGTCTCTCTGTCTCTCTCCCTTTTAAGGTTGGTAGGAGGAGAGCATTGGAGCTGTTTCTTCTTTGATGCCAAGATAGACCAAGCTAGAAGTACGCTCCTCTGCTCACGGTCATCCACCAAGAGCAGGCCTACAGGACGTGGGGACCAAGACCACAGCTTTGTTTGTTCATCGTGGCCATTCCCTGCCGTCTGTGGGCATGGCCTGTGCCAGCAACTGAGCAGTGCTCGAGCTGCAGGGAGCACCAGCATGGTCTACCCCGTGGGTAGCCCTCAGCCACCTTGCTGCTGAAGCTGCCCTGAGAGACCTGGGGGCTTGCTCTGCCCATGCTGACCCAGGCTGTGCGGTCAGGGACCTGCCAGGGCTAGAGGTGGGCCTGTCGTCCATGGATCTCTAGGGATTTCGAGATGCCTGGGAAGAGAGGCTGGGGCTGGTGGTGGGCCCGCCTGCCCTTTTGCCTTCTCCTCAGCCTTTACGGTCCCTGGGTACCTTCCTCCCTGGGGAAACCCAAGGGCCACCCCCACATGAATTCCATCCGCATAGATGGGGATATCACCCTGGGAGGCCTGTTCCCGGTGCACGGCCGGGGCTCGGAGGGCAAGGCCTGTGGAGAACTTAAGAAGGAAAAGGGCATCCACCGGCTGGAGGCCATGCTCTTTGCTCTGGATCGCATCAACAACGACCCGGACCTGCTGCCCAACATCACGCTGGGCGCCCGCATTCTAGACACCTGCTCACGGGACACCCATGCCCTCGAGCAGTCACTGACCTTTGTGCAGGCGCTCATTGAGAAGGACGGCACGGAGGTCCGCTGTGGCAGTGGCGGCCCACCCATCATCACCAAACCTGAACGCGTGGTGGGTGTCATTGGTGCTTCAGGGAGCTCAGTCTCCATCATGGTGGCCAACATCCTTCGTCTCTTCAAGGTTAGTGCCTGCTGATTGGCCTCAGAGGCGTTCTTCCACCAGCAAGGCGCCAGGCCTGGCCAGCTCCTTTCTCCTCTTCTCTTCCTTATTCTGAGAGAGAAGGGTTGTTTTTGTTTTTGTTTTTGTTTTTAATTCACTGATTGGAGAGAGAGAGGGGAGGAAGAGAGAGAGAGAAGGGAGAGAGGAAAGGAGAGCGAGAAAAACTGATTTGTTCCACTTACCCATGCACTCAGCGGTTAATTCCAGTACGTGCCCTGAGCAGGATCAAACCTACAACCTTGGCATGTCAGGACGACACTCCAGCCAACCAAGCTACCTGGCCAGGGCTTCCTGGAAATAGTTCCTGAAAGTCTGGGGCGTGTCCCGTGCAGAGCTCAGGCCTAGCAGAGCAACCGTGTGGAAGGGAGGTGCGCGTGGAGGGCAGGACCTGGCTTTGTGGCGCTGACTGCGACGCTGAAACAGCATCTGCCTCCGGCAGCTCCTTGATCGGTTCCACTCTGTGGGGAATTCTGAACCAAGGGGGAGAAGGAAGTGCTGGTGCGCAGAAGGGAGGAGATAAGCAGGCCGATAGGAAAAAGGACAGACAGATAGAAAGGTAGACAGATTAAGAGACAGACAGATGGAATGGAAATATAAACTGTTTCCAGGGAGAAAATGTAAGGCTTTTGTTTTGACATTGTTTTCAAATAATTGAAATTCCCAAGAAAGATGCATTTTTCTTTTGGGTTACTGCAAAAACCGTGCGTGGCCCTCCCGCACCACCCCAAGATTCTGGTTAGAAATGTGTTCTGATTTTTTAAATGGGCATTGGGCCACTGAGCCCACAGAGGGTGGAGATGAGGACGGAAAAGGCCTGGAACCAGCAGGCAGTCCCTGTTTCTGGTGCCCTTGGCCCCGAACCAAACTTCCCTTACTCATTTCCTTCCTCTGCCCTTTCTCCTAGCCCACCTTTCTCCCTTTCCTTCTGGAATCCCTCCCTTCTCCCTCCCAGCCGCCTCCCTTCCTCTCTTCCTGGGGCAGGAGCTGCTGATTTGCAATTCAATTGGAGCTGGGAGCTTCGCTAAGCTGCTAAAGCAACTGAAAGCTACCGGGTAGAGAGAAAAACATTACAAGCATTTTACCCATAATTATGTGCCTGCTCCTCTCTTGGAGCCTCCTTGTTTGCTCTCTGTTTGTGTGTGTGCAATGAGAGAGAGAGAAAGAGAGAGAGGGTGGGGTCGGGGGTGGGGGGGAGAGAGAGAGAGAGAGAGAGAGAAAGAGAGAAAGAGAGAAAGAAAGAGAGAGAGAAGGGTGAGGAGGAAGGGATGTACAGAGGAAGCCACTGGGTCCCTCCTTCACCCTGGTGTTAGATTCTCAGCCTCTGGATTTGGCCCCTCGTCTCCTCAGAGTCTCCAGAGTTAGGGACCGGACTGAGAGAGGCTGTTGGCGCCTTGTAGGGCGGGAAGTGTTGAACCTAGAACGTCCTTACCTGGACGCTTTCTGGAACCCATTTGCCCAGTCCCACCATGCATCAGTACTTTGTGTTTGTGGGGGATGGTCTTAGTGGGGGTGGATGGTGCAGAAGGTCTCAGTGGTGGGCATGGGGGCAGGTGGGAAAGAAGTGGGGCTAGAGTTGTCTTGTCGCTGCACTGCATGGGGTGGGAAAGAGCGTTGCCGTGGGCTGGCATGGGCCCCACGCGCCATGTGGTTCTTGCCTTTGCTCGTTCTTCCTGGAGTGTTGGTTTGACTCGATGACATGATCTGGATGACAAAACACTATTTGAGAACAAATGGATGCATTATGAAGAATGCAAAACAAAGACGAAGGAAGTAGGAGACTTGAAGGCAACTTTGCCCTTGCTGAGGACAGTCCGAATGGTCCCTGAGGAGCTGTGTTGCTGGGGGCCGTTTCTTCGTGGGACGGTTCAGGGATGGTGGCCTGGTGCAGACCTCCCACCTGTTCAATTCTGCAGTGAGGCTTCGAGACTCAGGGTGGGGGCAGGGCTTGGCTGTCCCAGCTGGGGCCTAGTGATGGCTTGGGCTGCCTGGGTCATGGGCAGCCTGCCTGCCGTGGAGGTGAGGAGAACTGGGCCATCTAGCAGAGGGGGCAATCCCTGGACCCCTTGTCAGCTTGCCTGGGAGGGGCCCAGACACCCCCCACCCCCAGAAGGCCAGAGTTTAGGTGGGGCTGCACAGAAAGGTGGTTAAATGGCCTGTTTGGGCCCTTGGGGCTACGACGTTGGTGAGGGTCCCTCTCTGCTGGCCCCCAGAGGGGGGGCAGCGCCCACATTGGAGAGAGGTGGAAAAGATCAAAGGAGCTGAGAGGTGTCACTTGACACACAGCAAAGGCTCTAAGAAAGGTCACTGTTAGCGTTAGGCCTTAAGGCATGTTCTTGGAAACATGGATATTTTGGGATGAGGAGGTGCCCGTGTCCCACACAGGGTGGCGCGTGACTCCTGTGCCGTTCCCAGGGTTGGGAAGGCCTTGGGTGGGTGGAGGGGGCCTGGGGCTAAAGTGCCTCACCCGCCTGGGAGCTCCCAGTGTTCCTTCTCCGATGACCTCGGTTTATGACCTCGGTTTGTGCCGCCTCAGATTACAGAGAGATGAGCGGGTTGGGGCGGGGGTCATGTGTCCCCCAGGCTGCACAGAGGAGAGAAGGAATGGGGGCAGCACAGGAGTGGGGGGATGGGAAGAGAGACAGAAGGAGACTGAGCTCTGTGGTCTGCATTCCCGGGGTCCCCTTTAACAGTGTGAATGTTCCAGGCTGGCGACAGGGAGGCTCCTCAATAATTAAACTGATAGAAGTGAGAGGCTGAATGAGAAACTTAAAAGCCATTTACAGAGGCAAAAAGGCTGAACTTTGGGGAAGGAGGTCAGGAGCTGGAGCCTCAGGCAGAAGAGGATGAGGGACGGGCACCTTGGGAGGCCCCCCCGGGAGCTGCCATGTCAGGTGTCTGTTTCCAAGGGCAGCACAGTGGCCCCAGCCCAGCTTCTGCCCCCGCCAAGGCCCTTCGCAGAGTCTGCTGGGAACTTCTACCAGAGGCTGTGATGATAGCTCTCCTTCCTCCAAGAGGTGGGTTTCCTCTGCACAGAGAAGAGCCCTGGCTTTGGAGGCACTAGGGGTAGTTTCCTGCCTAGAGAATGCTAATGGGATGCAGTCACGGTGAGGGCGTGAAGAGAACTCACAACTGGCAGAACTGGAAGGGGCCTCCTCCCCATCCTGCAGATGCGGTAACTGCACCCTGATTAGGCGACAGGGCCGGGCCGGGATGGAAGTCAGGTCCCAGCCCCCAGCCCTGACTCCTTTCAGACTGCCTGCCCAAGTAAACTGGCTTGGAAGTGGGACGGGATCCCAGGCCTTTACCGGGGATCAGAAGCCCTGACTTTGGGAAGTCATGGGTCTGACAGCTTATCTTCCTTATTTCCCTGCTTCTACCCTCTCCCGTCATCCTCATTTTGGCTCTCTTCTCCAAGGAGAAGGAATATTGATGGATGTAAAGAATACCTTTTGGAAGAGATCCTAAACCCAGAAGACATGGCCTATGCAATGCTCTGTTGTGGGGACAGTCCATGGCCTGTGCAATGCTCTGTTGTGGGGACAGCCCAGCTTCTGGAGCCAGTCAGGCCTGGGTCTGAAGCCCTGCCCTGCCAGAGTTACCTCACCATATTCACTCACCCATCAGTCCTTTACACCATTGTGAGAATGATCCAATGAGCTCTTTTCCCGAGAGCAACCATTGTTGCAGGGGAGAAGGATCATACTAAGTGCCCGGGAAGGAAGCACATCAACTCCTGGACCTGTAAGAGGATCCAGAAATCATTGAGCCCCTTGTTCACTTTACAGTGCAGAAAAACAACTGAGGCTCGAAGAAGGGGAGATTGCACGGTGTGCAGGCCAAGGATTTGGATGCTGGAGCCAGACAACCTTGGCCGTCTTGGCAACTTGTTTAGCCTGTGCGTGCCTCAGTTTTCTCATTTGTAAAATGGAGATGATAAATGGTCTCTTAGACCAGGAGTGGGAATTAAGAGTTAATGCCCACAAAAGGCCTAGCGCCATGCCTGGCACACAGTCAGCCCACAGGAAATGTCACTGTATAGCTTGTAGCTGGGCTGGAAGTCAGCATGAGAGACTCGTCCATGCGGAAGAGGCTGGAGCGGGTGGGCAGTGACAGACGGTGACCTTTGAGGCTGATCCTGGAGAGGCCCCACCATCTGCTGGGTCTCTTGTGTCTCCCTGCAGAGTGTTGAGACTGAGCAGCCAACTTAACTTTTGGATAATGAGAGTTTTCTTGCTGTCGCAACAGTGGGGATGGGAAAGAGTGGGGTGGAGTGGAGGGAGGGCATGAAGGGGCAGGCAGGAAAGAGGTTGGAGGGGACGCCAGCCAGTGGGTGGGCAGGTGGCGCAGCTTCCCCAGAGAGGCCCGGCCAGGGATACTGGTGATTGACGTTAGCCCTCAGTGCACGCGCTGCCCCTCCAAGCCTGGCTGTGTGAGTTCGCTTGTCCCACGTGGGGCCGTAAGTGCTGGGAGGGTTGGTGGCTCCCAGAGAAAGCTGCCTGCCTGGTGCTTGGCTTGTCTGCTCCTCAGTGCCTAGCCCAGGGCCCCTGGGGAAACTTTGTCCCTTAGCTAACACCACATAGTCTGTTGAGGATGTGGGTTTCGTGCCTTCGAAGTATTTTGACTGCACAACTAAGAGAAAGTTTTGAGAGAGTCACTTTTCTGTAGCCTGGCCATCTTCCTTGAAGACAGCTCTGTCCTCCCAGCACCCAGGCCAAAAAAACTGGCAGCATTTTGACCACCCTCTCTATACTTTCCCGAAACCCTGCAGCCTCGTCTTTCAGAATGTGTCCCGGAGATTAGCACTGTCACCCTCCCGCCCTTGGTCTCACCCAGACCACTGCAGAAGCCTTCCCTCTCTGCTCCCTGGGCCTCCACGGCCAAACCTTTGCTCAGCGGCCAGCGCGATATTTCCCAAAGACACTTCACATCTGCTCTTCCCTCTGCTTAAACTTTTTATTGACTTCCTGTTGCTCTTAGATTAAAAGGCAAACTCCCAGACTCCATGCCTGTCTGAGGAGTCCTGTGCTACCTGGAGACCCTGTCTGCGTTCTTTGTCTCTTCTGGGTGCCTGTCATACCAGTCATGCTGTTTTCTTTGAGTTGTTTGGAGACACCCTGCTATTTTTCCACCTCAGGGCCTCGGTACTTGCTGTCCCCTTTGTCTGGAATGTTCTCTCCCACTCTTTGAGGCTGGATCCTTCTTATATAATCTTAAACCTAAATGGACTCTCTTCAGAGAGTCTCTTCCTACCCCGTGCCCAGCTTGTGGTCATGTTAATATTTGTCTTTCTGTTTGTTGTTGGCTTTTCCTCCAGCCGGTCACCCATCTTTGTGTGGCCCAGGAGCTAAGGAAGGTCTTTGTGTTTTAAAGGTTTGGGAAAAAAAAAATCAGAAGCATCATACTCTGTCATGACACAGGAAAATTTATGATATTCAAATTTCAGTGTCCATAAAGTTTTATGGACGCCCAGCCCACCTGTTCCTGTCCCTGTTGTCTGGGGCTGCTCTCCATCCGCGACCTCAGCATTGAGCGGCTGCGTCAGCAGACCTCCGACAGACCCTCAGCTGCATCTGTAGGACCCTGAACAGATACCAGGTCCACTGTAGGCTCTCAGGAAATCTTGGCCAGATGGACTCATGGGAAGTGAGGCATCTGCCGCCTACATCCTTCAAAACTCTGTGGCAGCGGCAGGGTAGCCATGGTCTGAGAGCCCTGAGCCCATTCCTGGCTGTAGGGGTGAGCGTAGCTGGGCCCACCTTACCATTGGGTCAAACCAGTGCCCACCAGTACCCATCTCTCTGTGACTCTTAAGCTGAGTCCTCACACCAAGCCCCGGGGCTAGGTGTACAATGTTACCCTCATTTTATGTACGGAGAGCTGAGGCACAGAGAAGTTAAGCAACTTCTGCAGGTCTCGCAGCGGGTGAAGCCAATATATGCATCCAGGTTGTTTGGCCCCGGATCCATCCTTTCCACCACTCTGCCCTGCTCTCCTATCTCTTGGTCAGCAGACAGGCCTGGGTTGGAGATCTGACCTAATACTCACTTGTGGGGCCTCTCTGAGCCTCAGTTTACTCATCTGTAAAATGGCTCATCTGGCAGAAACAACAATGTGCTCAAAGCCTTTGGTAGGTGCTGGGGGACGCAGGTGTTACTGGAATAGGCTTGGTAGACCTTAGCAGGGGTGTTCAACCTTTTGACGTTTCTGGGCCACACTGGGAAAAGAAGAGTTGTCTTGGGCCACACAGTAGATACACAAACACTAACGAAAACTGATGAGCAAAAAAAAAAAGGGTTTTAAGTAAATTTATGATTTTGTGTTGGGCCCCATTCATAGCCATCCTGGGCCACAGGTGGACACCCCTGTGAATGTTGTGAAGTGCTGGGCCACTGAGGGAGTGGGAAGGAATGGAAAAGGTGACGGAAACGGGTCTTCCTGAGGGTGACTGTCAGGGGCTGTTCTCCCAGTGTGAGGACCACATAGCCCTCCCTCTTATTTTACAGTGACTCCCTTTCCGCTAAGCTCAGGTGTCCCTTTGTGGCAGGAGCCTGGGAAGGGGCTGCCTTAAGAACCAGGGGCAGGCTGGGGCTTGGATGGACAGGAGAGAGGGAGGTGGGAATGGGAATGTGGCCCTGGGGAGCAGCCCCTGCGGAGTCTGGAGCCCCGAGACAACTCCCCGCCAGTTCTCCCGTGCCCTTCGCAGGTCCGTCCCTGTAGATGGGGCTGCTGTGGTAGAAGTGGCATTGCTCCAGTGGCTATCAAGCCTGGGGCTCATCACAGCCACCTGGGGAACGTTCCGCCGGGGGACCTCAGCGGGTAATGAGACCCGGGGGCTGGATCCGTATTTGGACACCTGCTAGGAGGCTCTGCTGGCCGCTGGGCCAGATGCTGTGAGTGCCCTTTAGTGTCCCGGTATTCCCGCCCCGCCTGTCTTTTCCGGGGAGCCACCCCCACCTGCCGTGCAGGCCTCGCAAGCCCCCTTCCTTCGAGGTGCACCGTGGGGTGGCAGAACCTCTCTGAATACAGGAGGTGTGGGAGTGGAAGCAGGAGGAGTTCAGCTCTGGTGGATGGACTGGCAAACAGGCTCATTATTGTGGAATTAAAAGAAGGGAGTAGAGGCCTTTGGGGGCCATTTCTTGGAGATGCCCTGGAGGGAGGCCCGATGGGCTCTTAAAGACCAGGCTGGAGCTGATAGGCCCCCGGGCGGCGGATGTTACGCTGTGGAGGGGTTGAGGTGGGGCTGAGCCTGGGGAGGCTCAAGTTCATAATGGCTGACTTCTGGCTCTTACTCAACCGTCCGGACCTTGTTTTGCCCCTACCGCCGCCCACACCCAACAGTGTGAAGCCAGGAGGACCCCAGGACCATCACACAGGCAGACTCAGGGAAACTCACCAGTCACTCTTCTGCCAAAAGCTAGCGAGCTGCCCTTCCACACAGTCAAGCTCTCCACCTGCATGGCTCGGAGACCACACCCATGCCCCTTGAAGTCCCCTTGGAAGCTGTGGTGGCAGGAGATGAAGACTAATGTTCCTGAGCCCTACTGTACACCCGCCATACTGCCAGCTCCCCACAACACCTTTCTACTTCCACACCTGAGAGGCACCTGTGATCCTGCCCATCTTACAGCTGAGATGAGTGAGGTCCAGAGAGGCCACAAATTCATTTGTTCATTCATTCATTCATTCATTCATTCACCAAATCTGGATTGAACACCCCTGAACCTTTCACTGCTTGTGCAGTGGTCCATGTGGCTGCACATTGGATTCACTTGGAGGTCCTGGTACTCCAAGATCCTGGTACTGAGCCCTCCCCGTCAGGAATTCAGGTTTAATTGGTTTGAGATGGGACCTGGGCTCCCCAGGTGATACCTGTGTGTGAACCAGGTGGAGAACCACCACTCTGTGCAGGAAACAAACCCGACGGAAGCTTTGCTCTGGTGGGGTTCCATGTTTGAAGGGGAAGGCAGGCACGGAACAGGTAAAACGCATAAGCGTACACTGTCAAGGGGAGCAGTTCCCTGCAGAACAAAGTAGGGAAGTGGCCGGAGAACCCTGGGGAGCAGGGGTGCCCATTTAGATGGGATGGTTAGAGATGGAATTTAGAAGAAGGGACATTTATTAATCAGCCTGAATAGAGTCAAGGGCGTTGCCCTATGGATATCTGGAGGAAGAATGTTCCAGATGGAACAGCAAGTGCAAAGACCCCGGGGTTGGACCGTGCTTGGTTGTTGACCCGGAGAAAGGCTCCGGATAGCTCTGGGAACAGGGAGAGGAGGATCAAGGGGCCTCCAAAATCCATATCCAGCTCCTTCCTATTGCAAAGGGTATTGTGGGAAGAGGGCCACCAGGGTTCTGGTGACCTTGGGCAAGTCACTGGGCCCTAAGGGCTTTAGTTTCCTCACCTGTAACAGAGGCAAGTGGACCCTGGATGGTCCTTGGGAAGCCGCAGAGGTGATGGAGGAGGAGATGGAAGGGCAGAGCCTGGGCGAGAGGCGTGTTCTTCCCCTCGGTTCCCACCTCGCTGGCTTCACCCCACGGAGGCCTCCCTGTGCCTCTTCCAACTCCTCCCGCTTCATTTCCCTGCTGAGGATGAACAGAGTTGGGTGCCGGAGACCTGAGCGAGGCAGGGCCAGCTGGGCAGGCACTCTGATGGCGGTGTTTCAAGTGTGGGCCCTGGGGTCAGGTGGTCTGGGTCCATTTCCCTGCTCTGCCATTTGTTACCCGGGAGGCACTTCTCTGTTTCTTATTTCCTTGGTGTAAAATGGGGAGCCTCGTAGCATGCACCCCATAAGGCATTGTGAGGGCCAGCTGGGGGGTATGTAGAAAGGGCTCAGGGCACTGCCTGGCACGGAGACTGTGGCTATCTGCCCAGTGCCTGCTCATGCTGGGCAGCCCAGAGCACTGGCCTTGGAGGCAGCCACGCAGCAGGTAGCTCGGACCCCAGCTCCAGATCACTTGGCCTCTCTGGACCTCACTCATCTCAGCTGTAAGATGGGCAGGATCACAGGTGCCTCTCAGGTGTGGAAGTAGAAAGGTGTTATGGGGAGCTGGCAGTATGGCGGGTGTACAGTAGGGCTCAGTAACATTAGTCTTCATCTCCTGCCACCATAACTTCCAAGGGGACTTCAAGGGGCATGGGTGTGGTCTCCGAGCCATGCAGGTGGGGAGCTTGACTGTGTGGAAGGGCAGTTCACTGGCTTTTGGCAGAGGGGTGACTGGTGAGTTTCCCTGAGTCTGCCTGTGTGATGGTCCTGGGGTCCTCCTGGCTTCACACTGTTGGGTGTGGGGGATGGTAGGGGCAATCTGTGGCTTCCCACTCTGGGGAGCGCTGTGGGTCCCCTTACCGGAAGCCTCCCATAGCTCAGGGACCTGCTTTCCAGGCCAGGCTCTGCTGCCAGCTCTCCGTGGGACCCTGGCTGGCTTGGCTGTCTTCCCTGTGAGCTGAGGGCATTGGGCGAGGCAGGCTCTGACCCCACTCTAGCCAGTGGCCTTCCTGCAGAAGGGGCCTTGAGCTTACAACCCAGTGTCAGGCTGGCCATAGTATTGCCACAGTCGCCAGGGGCCTTCTTAGTCACCTGTGTGCTGTCTGTTCTTGGTCATGTTCCGTGCGCTCCCAGACCTGCCCCTGCCCCTGTGCCGGGCTGTGCCCTCCTCCTGGAATGCCTTTCTTGATGTCTGATGGGCAGAGTCGGACGCCTCTTTCAACCCTGACTCAAAATCCCAAGACTTTCCTGTCCTCCAAAGGCTGAAGTGATCCTGGGGTACTTGTGGGTCTCCCCAAAGTCCATAACCACGTCAAGGGCAGAATTGGGCTGAACCTCTCTTGTCATTCCCTCGCTACCAGTGCCTGGCTTGAAGACAGACAGACAGACAGACAGACCAATAAATCAGGGAGTTTGAGGAGCTGTGTCTGTGACAGTGGTGAGCTTACACCCCCTGAAAGGTTAAGCTCACCTGCCATCCCCTACCCAGCCCTGAGTGAACTGTGTACTTTTCAGTCCAGGGAGGCCAAGTGATCTGGGGCTGGGGTCTGAGCTACCTCCCAATTTATTAAACCAGCGTTTCATGACCCAGACATGTTGGAAACGAAAAGGAGGCAAATTCTACTTTTTATTCCAGTTGGCCTGTATTGACCGGGGGCCTGGGCTGGGTAAGGTGAGGAGATGCAGGCTCGGCCTCCGTTCTTCTCGCCTTGGGGGTCAGGAGTCAGGGCCCAAAGCTACTGTGTTGCGGGGAGGGGAGCAGGGACACCCTTCACCCGATGCCCTTTCTCTGCACATCCGTCCCAGCCCCTTGCCTCGTTGTCGGACTCTGGCTCTCTTTGTTTTCCTCGAATGTCCTCCCACCTCTCTGGTCCTCCTGGGCCCTTTCAGACTTTGTCTGCTCTGTCTGGGCCTCTCTCTGGGTGGGACGGGGCAACCTCATCCCGGGGCCTCAGGGTCAAGACCAGGAGGGAGAAGCAGCTGCTCAGCCCCCCTGCCCTGGCCCGGTGCCCCAGCCTGGCGCCCACTCTGGCCACCTGCCTGCCTCACTCCTGATCGTGACCGTGGGCATCTTGGCACTGAGCACGACCTAGCGGACACGCAGCCCACCCAGGCCCCCCTCCCCTGACTTAGGCTGACCCCATAGAGCCCCAGAAATTCCCCTCGAGAGTGTGGCCTGACCATGGGCAGCCTTGCTGGGGCCCCAAGCCCTGCTCTGCCCCAGTGGGATGACTAGGGCTGGCTCGGCAGACTTGCCGGGGCTGTGGGGGACCAGGCCTGGCACTGGGGCGCGAATCTATTTCAGAAAGGGAGACTCCCGGCTCCGCTACCTGCTGACCCTGCGACCTTGGGCAGGCCGCGTAACCCCTCCGAGCCCAGTCTGCAGATCCGTAACATGGGCAGAGCGGCTGTATTGAGTGGCCCAGTGCAAAGCACCCGGCACGGGGCAGGTGCCCAAGAAAGAGTAGCCCCTGTGACGTGTGCTTGTGTGTGTGCGGAGGGTGCCGGGCTTTTTTTCCTGGCCCCTCTCTTGAATTCCCTCATTCTGGATCTGAGTCCTCCCCAGGCTTTAGTTTCTTCCTGCGGTCTGTGGAGAGGTGTCCCAGCGTGATCCAGGAGGCACGGAGCTCTGCTCAGCAACCACCCCCTTCCCTGCAGGTTCGGGGCGTCTGGAAGCCCCGCCGGCTCTCCGGGGTCCCCAGGGGCCAAGGGGGTATTTCAGACTCATCACAGCTGAAGTGTCCTGAAGGGAGGGAGTGCCACGCCATCCAGGGCAAGAGTGAAGAGGGGCCTGATGGTTCTCTGACTTGAGCACTTGCCACATTCTCTACCCCCCGGGCCTGGGCTTTAGGGTAGAGGACGGGCAGCATTAACCTCTGTTAGGGCCCTGGGAAAGGGGTGTTTGGCTTCCTGCCCCCACACCCAGAGTCGCCACCTCCTTCCAGCTCAGCTTCTGGAAGCTGCTAGGGAATCCACTGTGGCCTCCAGAGCAGTTGACAGAGGACAAAGCTTAACCTTCAGGAGGAATGAATTCCGGGTGGGAGATATTTCAGGGGAGATGTCGGAGGGGGCTGTGAGGGGCGTGCGTGAAGCGGGGCACACACGGCTTTCCCAACTGTGCCTTTATTTTACTGAAGGTGAATGGCGTCTTCAACGTGGGTCTGACAGGAACTGATTTCTCTCATATATTTTAGTAACAAACTGTTTCAAGTATATGAAACATTATAGAGAATAATATAATGAACTGCCCTGTACCCACCACTAGACTGGGTCAAATATAGATATTGTGCCCAAATTTTGTGTCAAAATTTGTTTTCATTTTAAGAAAGAAGACACCGCAAATATAATCAGAGGCCTCTGCAGGAACCTCTGGGTCCCACTTCTTTCCTTCCCCATCAGGCAGCCACGCCCTGTCCTTATGCATTGTTTTTAATTCCTGTGCACTTAAAAACATATGTATGTCTCTCTCCACAGGCAGTCCTTGGTTGTGCACGTTTTAAGCTTGATAAAAACAGATCATACGATAGATACAGTGCGCATTCTGTAGTTTGCTCAGTGTCACTTTGCTACATGGCTTTGTTCCTTTTCCTTGCCGGGTGGCCTTTCACCTCTCAACTGCGACAGTGTGTCATGCATTCCCCGTTCCTTCAGCGTGATCACCTGGGCACGTTCCCCAATGATCTCTCTGGTTTTATCTGTGTTGCTGCAGGACCGTCCTTGCCCGTGCCTCCTTGTGCTCTTGGGGACTTTTGGGTCACACCCAGGAGTGGGATTGCAGAGTTGAGGGGAAGAATAAGTCTCCAGGACTTTTCCAGAGACTGTCCTGTACTCGGTAGGGGTCTCCACACCTGCCTCCCCATTGGAACCCTCCACCTGGGACTTGTTGAAACAGGTTTTCAGGGGATGCCTGGGCCCAAGCCAGCCCTGCTAAGGAGACCCTTGGGGTGTGGAGTCTCATTTCTTCAAGCTCCAGCGAACTGCTTAGACCAGCAGGTTCCTCTCCCATCCCTGTCTGTACTCACCACGTGACTTTGGGTGAATTGCTGGATCTCTGTGAGCGAGGGTGCCCTCCTCTAGAAAGTGGGGATGACAGTAACGGTGAGGGCTCAGTCAGGGCTGGCCCTTAACCTCCCTGCGGGTGCCGTGTGGTGCTGTTGAGGCCTGTGGTGTGCTCAGGGTAGCTACAGCCTGCCTGGGCCCTGGGCCTCTTGACTCTGTGAAGTCGTGCTTGGATTCACCGTTTTGATGTCACAGACCCCCGGTTTGTGCAGACTATGCTATGCTTCAGAAAGGCAGAGCGTGGGCCAGGGACCCCTTGTTCGGGGAGGTGGTTGAATGGGTGGTAATTTCATGACAGTGAAATGAGTGCTCTAATGGGGGTGGAGGAGGAGCCCTGGGAGTATGTAAGAAGGGCCTCTTAGCCAGTATGGAGGACAGGGGTGTCAGGGAGGCCACCTGTAGGAGGACGGATGGTCGAGAGTCGGTAGCCAGTACATGATTAACTAGGTGGAGGGACGTGCTGGCTGGCAGGGGAGGGCATCTTGGGCGGGAGGGAATGGTGAGTCCAAAGCCTTGATGGTGAGAGAGAACCTTGTGTGCTTTTTGGGTGGGGTTCGTTCCAGGGCTGCTGGGGCTCCGGCGATGGGCAGGAGCGGGGACCTGACGCTGGAGTCCACCTCCCTCCAGTGATCGTTCTGTCTTTTCTGCCTCAGGTTGCAGCTGGAGGGGTTTATGGGAAGCCTGAAGTGTGAGAAAATGTTAAGTACCTTATAAGTGCAGTACTTTGATTATTTTAAATTGCTTAAGTGGTTTCTAAGATAGTCCTAAGTATCCTAGTGACACAGACACAAAATCAATTAGGAAGGTACAACAAACCCAACCAGAGGGAAGTAGCCCCCTCACCTGCCTGCCTCCCCCCACGTCCAGCCGGGCCTGGCCAGCCAGCCCGGGCCCCCCTCCGCCTGGCTGCGGAGCCGCAGCCCCTGTGCTGGGCTCTCCTGGCCTTGAGGCCTGGCTTCTCTCTAAAGCATTTCAGGCCCGGGTAAGTGGGTGGTGAGGAAGGGGGTGTGTGGGGGCACCCGAGAGGGTCTCCTTTAAAGATGCTTCTCTCTCCTGAAGGAGCCTTTCATCCAGTGGCCCCAGGGGACTTGAAGCCCCCTAGGCATGGTTTTCTTTTCCATTATAGCATTCTTATTTGAATGCACAACACATTCTCTAGTGTGTTCAAAGGAACCGAAGGACATACATGTCCCAGCCTGGCCACGGAGGTAGCACTGTTCCCTGTGTGCTCCCTCCCTGTCCCCCCCGCACCCTCCCCCACTCCTGCTCCCGTGTGCTCCCTCCCTCCCCGTGAACTCCCTCCCTCCCCGTGTGCTCCCTCCCGTGTCTCCCTCCTGTGTCTCCCCGCCCCGTCCCCTTGTGCTTCCTTCCAAGGAGCTCTGGGGCCGGAGCACAGGGTGCCTGTGTTGCACACTTGGGAGCACCATTTGCCTAGTGTATTGGGGGAATGTGTGCACACCTGTATTCTCCTCTACTGTTTTTACACACCTGCACGTCTGCTTGGTGACCTCGCGCAGGGCCCTTGGGAATTGCTCTCTGTCAGGAGGAAGGCCTTTCTGTGGCCACACCGCATCCCTGCTTCTCCCCTAGGAACACTGAGGTGGTTCCAGATCTTGTGATTTTTACCAACAGAGCCACTTTGTGCGCTGGCCGCTCTGCACATCTCTGTAGGGTAAATCCCAACAAATAGTGCCAGGTCAAAGGGCGAGAGAGTTTGTAGTTTCTTGCCCCCCTTCCATCAAGGGGTGAGGGCTGGCCTCTTGGTGCCTGTGGTGGTGCCTCCACCTCCACTGACTGCCAGCCAGGCAGGCCTGGGAGGAGGCCCTGTGGCTGACCCCGATGTGGCCTCCTGTGGCTTCCTGTAGGGGTCAGGGAGCAGGGCTGAGCTGGACTCCGGGCGCCAGCCTGAGGCAGCCGCCCAGGGGTGGGGTGGGGACAGGAGCAGCCCCAGGCCTCCTGGCAGGCCTGGCATGGGCAGGAGCCCCCCCCCCCAAGGTGCTGAGAGCTGGCGTGGTGGGGGACCTTACCAGCCACGCTTGGCTGGCTGTCTGTTCCCCCATCCCCCCCATAAAGGGGGCTCGTGACTGCCTTGTGTGCCCATTTCACAGATGAGGCTCGGTGAGGTGGTGGCTCACTGGGTCCCGCATCAGTTCCTCCAGGAGTGCCTTTGTCCCGGGCAGCGCAGCATGCTCGTTCCCGCTTCCAAGCTTCTGCTCCAACAGCCCTCTCTGCCGAGAGTGCCTTCCTTCCTTTCTAACCAGCCTTGGGGACTGGGCATGGTCGTTTAGACTATCTGCTCCTCAGTTTTCCCACCGATAAAATGTATCCAGACCAAATTTTACTGGGTGCTTTTAGAGGGTAGCAAGGAAGCTTTCCCACGTCTTCCTGGAGGGCCTTAAAACTGTTCCATTGAGGGGCTTGGAACTATACTTGTTTTCCATGTAAAACATGGTCTTAAGTATCAGGGAGTCTACTGCCTCATTTCTTCTACCTGGAAGTACACAGTGAGATGAGAGAGAGAAAAGGTGCCACCTGGAGTACATTCTACATGTTTATTATATTAATTTTGTATAGTTCACAAACCTCCTTTGAAAAAGACATGGCTCCTCCCCGTCCCTACCCATTCTTCCGCACTCTGCCAGTCTAGCTTCAGATCTCTTCGTTGTCTGGGACCCTCCCCGCCCCTCCCAGCCCTTACCGGCCTCTGACTCCCTCTTCTCTCCCTCTCCTCGTGAAGAGCGCTAGCTACCGAGCTTTTGCCTCTTCTAGTCTCCCCATTGAGAGAGAGAGAGTGAGTGCGAGACCCTGAGCTTAGGGCCTATGCCATTCATTTATTTTGTGGATCCCCACAGAATCCGGAGGGATGAGTCAAAATATATTTTTAACAGAGAAGTGTCAATGTGAAAAAAAAAGAAAAACCTCTGTTCCTAAAAGAAATCAGGTACAGAGCCTGCTGGAAATTAGGCAGCAGGTACCGATTCATCATTGGACGTTGCCCTATTTTGTGAGAGGTCAGGTGAGTGGGCTTTGTTCCAGTTTGTACAGTTGTATTCGTTTGACTGAGGGCCCCAGCCTGAGGGCGCTGCCAGGGACGAGTGGGCCCCGTTCACTGTGGGTCTGTGGCCAGCACTGACTGTGAGGAGAGGAAGTCAATGTTTATTGAAGATTTACAGGCCCCCAATTTTGCTATTGAATGAGGAAGTAGCTTTTTCCTTAGCTTTTTTTGGTTTCCAGTTCCATTCAAAGTATGTGCATTTTACGTATAGTTTGGGGTTCAGTATATGAATATCGTCCGCGGTTTTCAGGACTTTCAGGTGCCCGATCTGGGTGGCTTCGGGGCATTTCTTAGCAACTGCGAGAGGGCCATAGGGCCTGATGGAGACCTAGAAATGGGACTTGGGGAT